>CAEGAF010055368.1:0-50444 GCA_903067075.1 Micropoecilia bifurca | reverse complement strand
ATTATTTTATTTAATTACATGTAACTTTAAGGTTTTACCATGCAATGAGAAGTAATTTTCTTCAATAAAAGGTGCAAAAGTTATGGTATGCTATTTCTGCAAACATAACAGTGAAAACATGTAACAACTTCACCTTTTATATTTAAAAACATTTCTCAGGTCTTTAATGTTTCCAACCAAAATTGTGAAGCGCTACTCTGACAAGATAAAAACCATGTCCTAGTCGTTGTTAATGACAATTAAAACCACTGTACTTCAATATAGTTTTATTTTCATTGAATAAACATTTCTGTTCATTGAGCGGTGATTTTATTAATTTAATTTTCATAAACTACTGAATCTTGTTTTCAAATAAACAAGTAAGTGAGGATTCTTTTTATCCTCTTGAACAGCATTAATTATTTAGAGTGTAACTCAATGTACCCTGTAGAGGGCGCCAAGCAGCCCGCTGAACCTTGAACCGCGTTGTTACTGCACGACGAAGAACAGAAATCCAAAGTTATGACCGGAAGTTAGGTTTTTCAACACAGACCTCACGCTGGTAACGAAGCCTGCTTCTTCACAGGTCACATTAGCAGTTTCTCTCTGGAGTCTTAAGGTAAGGAGCGGTGTATGACAGTGTTGACGTATATAAAGCCCTCCGTGTTTATTTTGGTTGTTTTTAAATCGTTTCTGGCTCCTGTCTCAAGCTAACGCTGCTGTGGTTGCAGTTTGAGCTACATGTACCTGCTAACCAGGGTTGGCCTGTTCTGAAATGGAAACTGAAACCTCTTGCTTTGAATTACTTAGGAACAATCCTAGTTTGACATTTTTTTTAGCTTGGTTAAAAAATATGCATGCTCAACAGTCAAATGTGAAAATTTTAACGGTTTATTTATTCGCTTCGAAGCTTCTGAGTCTTGAGGCAAAAATGTTCTTCTAAACCGATAAGTCTGGCTGTAGTTCAGAAGTTTGCCGGTGGGGGGTTTTGTTACAGTTTCTTTTTCTTGGTTTAGACATGAAAAAACAAGACATGGAAGAGTTTCCCAGCAGTCCCGGTAGTGAGGATGCGCCACCTACAGGTGAAACCTCCGAGGCTCCTCCACCCGCTGCTCCACCCGCTGCTCACGCGACTGCAGGCGGCTCGGACAGCATCAGCCCCACCCGGGCCGCGTCACTGAGCCCACGCGCCCAAAGCCCCCCACCAACCAACCAGGGTGGGAATGAAGGACCGTAATTTCAATGTAGAAATTGTTAAAGGTTGCCATAGCTACCGGTTGACTTAAAAAACGCTCCCTCCCGCTTGCTGTGTCCAGTTACTGAGTCTCAGTGCGACATGGCGGAGGAGCTGAGCCGACAGCTGGAGGACATCCTCAGCACCTACTGCCTGGAGAGCCTTCAGGACGACGCCGGTGCCTTGCTCAACGGCCAGTCACACAGCCTGGTGCTCAACGGGTTGACTGGAGGGAAGGAGGACGACAAATCTGAGGAGGGCAAGGTCAACGGAGCCGGGAAGGAGCAGAAGAAGACTCAGGAGAAGAAGAAAGTGAAGGGCCTCGGTAGGAAACGGGCTGCTTAAGGAAGTTCTTTCAGCTGATCTCTCGCTTTGAATTTGTCAATATTATTTTGTTTCTGTTGAGACGATGTTTGTGTGATGCAGGGAAAGAGATCACACTCCTCATGCAGACTCTGAACACTTTGAGCACGCCTGAGGAAAAGCTGGCAGGCCTCTGCAAAAAGTATGCCGACCTGGTAAGTGAGTGACTACTGTTTAACTGTGGTCTCCTGATATTAAAAATAGAGAAAAAATGTACATAAAATGAACAAAAATATTTGTATTAGAAATCGCCTGTATTCAGAGCATTGACAGCCTTTACTCAGTCCTTATCAGTACTGGCTGTGTTCTGTTGAGCTTGATGTTACGCAGATTGAAATGACAAAAATAAATTCGCTCAATTTCGAAAAACCTCACGTGTTTAATAAAACGCTTTTCCACTAGGATGAGGTTTTGATGTTGGTGAAACACTTTCTCACATCACACCAGTTTACATACAGCAAGCGACGCTCTTGTTTGTAGACACTGGCCTCCTTGGACAAGCAGGTTTTTCTAAAGTAGCTCCACAAAATCAGTCTTTTTTGACTGCAAGTAAAATGAGAAAACCAATCATAAAATCCTGGAGGAACTGATTAAATAATATCTATATTTTTAAACATTTGCCACAAGAATGAACCCAAAACATATATGTTTAATCGCTCTTTTTAGGTGGAAGAGCATCGTACCACCCAGAAACAGATGAGGGCTCTGCAGAAGAAGCAGAGCCAGCTGGTGCAGGAGAAGGACAACCTGAGGAATGAGCACAGCAAGGCCATCCTGGCCCGCAGCAAACTGGAGAGTCTCTGCAGGGAACTGCAGAGACACAACCGAACGCTCAAGGTAGCAACCAACCGCTTTAAATCGGCTCAGCAGGAATAATTCCAGACCTGTGACAATAACTTGTCCCTGAAATGATTGCAATAAATGATGATATTGGTGTTTTGAGACCATTTTCAAGTAAAATAAAGATAATGGTAGTACTGTATTTAAATAGAAGAGTTCTTATTAATGAACGTACAACAGTGTCATAAATACACCAATGTTAGCAAAATGCCCATTTTCATCCGTAGTCCCATAAAACAAACAACATACAAAAATAAACACAATTTTGTAAATAAGGAATACAGTAAAAGTACAAATGTAGAAACTCATTTTAAGAAGTCTATGTTAAGGTGATGGTGTCTTTTAACATTTTTACAAAACTAGTTCTGTCCAAAAAAATGACATTTTAAACATAAGATTAATGGCAACGTTATGTAAAATCAATGGTTTTGAGCTTTATATCATGTTATAATGTTATTCCCTCATCAAAAATGTATGTGGAGTGTTGCTTTGAGTCCTTCATTCATTTTTGAGAAATCCTTTAATCTCTATGGCAACCATTCAGCTGAGCAAAATGCCTGAGTGGACTTAGCTCCGCCTTCTAGGCGCACAGAGCTGGAGTTTTTGGTAAGTTCGCCTTATAAACTAATCAAATCAATACTCTAATTTTGTGAAAAATATTTACACTGGACCTGGAAGACATTTTAAATATCCCAAATAAAACAAGATGATAAATAAAATAGAAATACAAAACCCCCACACAGAACCGAAAACATAAATAAAATGGATTATGAAGAAAAGAATCATGAGGACAGAATTTATCAATCTCATTTTAATTATTTGATAAATTTCAACTCCTCCCCCCCCCCGCAGGAGGAAGGGATCCAGAGGACCCGACTGGAGGAGGAGAAGAGGAAGGAGGTGACGTCCCACTTCCAGGCGACGCTGAACGACATCCAGGCTCAGATGGAGCAGCACAACGAGAGGAACGCCAGCCTGCGGCAGGAGAACGCCGAGCTGGCCGAGAAACTCAAGAAGCTCTACGAGCAATACAAGCTGCGGGAGGAGGTGAGGACCTCTCCTCTTCACGTCTGCGCTCGGCTTTTTTAAACCGCTTTCAATTCACAGAGAACTGTGTGTGAATGTGTGTGACCTGACAAACAGCACATAGACAAAGTGGTGAAGCACAAAGACCTGCAGCAGCAGCTGGTGGACGCCAAGCTGCACCAGGCGCAGGAGATGCTGAAGGAGTCTGAGGAACATCACGACCGGGAGAAAGACTTTGTGAGAGCCGGTTTGGAGAAACTAAATACGCGTCTGTTCATGGTGTTGAAAGAACTCAGCGTTTACGGTTTGTTCTTCGTGTGTAGCTGCTGAAGGAGGCTGTGGAGTCTCAGAGGATATGCGAGTTGATGAAGCAGCAAGAGGTTCACCTCAAACAGCAGGTTTGGCCTCAACTTTCTACTAAGCATATCGATCAGATACCTAGTAAATACAGGGCCTGTATTGCTGATACCCGTACTGATACATTGGTATCAGTATGGGTAATATTATGTAAAACCAACTTTGAGCTTCACATCATATTAAAATGTTGTTCCCTCTTCAAAAACATACATAGTGTTTATTTCATTGTTTCATGCATGGTTGAGAAATCCTTTACTTTCACCTGGCAATCATTTAGATGTGCAAAATATATGAGTGGACCTTGCTCCGCCTTCAAGGCGCAGCTCCTCCTCAGAGCTGCCATCTCCAATATTTTGAGCTTCTGTGATCACCAGCCAGCAGCAATTAGCAAACACCTGGTGTAACTGCACATCAGCTGAGCTCATCATACAAGTGAAACGCTGGTAAAAACGTAGTTAAAGGGTAAATAGAGGAGAGAAGTCGTGATGATGGTATTAAAATTGGGAGGTTTTTTTGTGTAAAATTAGTGCTTAGTTCATCTGTCACGCATATATAAAGTATTTTGTCATATTTGAACTTACTTTGAAAATTGCTTAAATTTTGCTATGGGAAAACTGTAGAAACCCTGAATTCAGCTCTTTAACTATGGCTGCCGTGTCGTCTTAGTTGTCGCTGTACACGGAAAAGTTTGAGGAGTTCCAGACCACCTTGTCTAAGAGCAACGAAGTCTTCTCCACCTTTAAGCAAGAGATGGAAAAGGTGTGGAACCTCATCAGAGATGTTACTGGAGTTATTCCCACCGTTCTTTAACATAACTCTTTGTTTTTGTCTCACACACAGATGACTAAAAAGATCAAAAAGCTGGAGAAGGAGACGGCAATGTACCGCTCCAGGTGGGAGAGCAGCAACAAGGCTCTGCTGGAGATGGCTGAGGAGGTACGACTCTTTTTATGACTGCAATTATATCAAAAAGAAAGCAATAAATATTAGAGAATTTATGCTGCTTTGAAGGAGTTTGTATTGAAAGCCAGTGATGCCAAAATGTCTGATTGGAGCCCAATACAGAAAATTCTTGCTGGAACTAAGGGCGCATTGACACCAGCCCTGTTCAGACCATTTTAACAAAACTCTAGTTAGTTTACGTAGAAAGTCTGGTTCGTTTGGAGAGGCATGAATGAGGCATACTAATGAAACAAACTCTGGTAAACCTAAAAACACAGATCCACATTTGGTTAAAGTGAATAATGATGTGGGTCTAATGCATATGTGAATGCCAAGCAGTCCGGAAACCGCTCCAAAACCAGGAAGTGAACTATAGCTCTCGGCATTCTGGGTAAATAACAACCAAAATAAACATGAGTCTGGGGCTAGCAGGAGAAATGGCTGGTGGGCTTTTACCAACAATGAAAGAGAAATCCTACAACCGCTAATTCTTGAAGCCACTCCAATTTTGTTTTTATTTCATAAAGAAGGAAGTTGTGCTCATTGTCGTCTTCTGAGGTTCTTGTGTCGTTTCCTTCAGTGGTTATTGGTGCAGCGCCCTCACAGGCGAGGAGGGGAACAGGTTTTCAAAGAGTTTTGTTTGTTTGACACAGTGCAGCTGGAAATGTGACAAATGTTGCAATATTGTTCTCCCAACTGTACCAGACTGTCAGGTGTGAAAACACACTTGGGTTTGAACTGATAGTCAATAATGACCCAAAATACATGGTCAGCGCTACTGAGATATTATTTACATCAAGAAATATTCATGTATGAGCAGAAAAACCTGATTTCGACAGATTCCAAAAATATCTGTGTGAAAATGAACCCAGAAGTTGACGGATATTTTTCTGTGAATGTCTCCAGAAAGCTGTGCGGGACCGAGACTTTGAGGCGCTTCAGGGTAAAGTCCAGCGGCTCGACAAGCTGCGGCGGGCGCTCAAAGTGGAACGAAACGACCTGAAGAAGAAGGTCCAGAACCTGACCGGGGACAGCGGCGCCGGAGGGGCCCCCGCCTCCGACCCCGGGACCGACTCGCCCTCCCCCCCGCCCACAGACTCTCTGCCGGAGCCCAGCAGCTGTCCCGTCGCAGACTCCACTTCCTGTCACTGCAGCCCACGGCCGGACACAGACGCCCCGCAGGAAGAGGCGGGACCCCCGCCACCTCTTCCTGCGCTGGAATAAAGCGGGAGCCGCCCACCGCTCCCCCCCCCACCCCACCCCCACGTTCAAACCACCAGCCTGCAAGCCGCTGCTACTATGCTGGAACTTTTTGCTAACTCCATAGATTGGTGCTTATTTTCTTTTCCATAAAATTTTCACTTTTTTCTTGGCTTCATGAAACTTTGCATTTTTGTTTTGATTTCATTTTCTTATTTTCCTCTTTTCTCATGGCCCTATTTTTTTTTGTAAAGCTACATATTTACTTTTGTTTTTGGCTCCATAGATTTGTATTTATTTTATGATTTTTTTTTTTGTATAACACTATACATATATTTTTTTCCCTTAAACTCCCTTAAATTTCAAAATCAGATTTTTGACTGCTTCATCTTTTGAAGTGATCCCCTCTGATGTTTATAACGCCCTCTCCCCTCTTCTCTCCTAATTTAATCTGCTCTCAGTCAGTTTCATTTAGGTTTGCTTAGAATATGTGAAAATGACTTTAGAGTCCAGATAACTAAATTTGCCATTACTGCGTCTGGGATGTGTGTCTGTCTGTCTGTTCCACGCTCTGATGATGGCAGTAGCTTGTAATCGGGTTTCAATCAAGAGAATGTTCAAGTACCTCTATGCAACATTTGCATCTTGGTTTTATTCTAAGGCAGTCTCAACTGCTGAGCACTTAGCTTGAATGTATATTCATTTATGTATGTATATACTTTAAAACTTGACTAAATGCTTCATAGTAGAATGTCTTTTTTGGGGGCAGGGATCAATTTGGATCCTTAACTTAGAGCTGCTCTCATCGCCTGGGTTTGAGTTATACGTCGCATCTTTGATGCTTTTGAAAGGTGCGCTGACTGAGCCAAATGGGGGGAAATGAAGTAATGTTTTTTTCTTTTTTACTTCTGAAATGTTTCACTCACTAACATGCCAGTTTCTCATCTGTCTGACTCATGATTATCAATATGTACACAAATGAATGTGTAACTTTTGGAGGTTACACATTACAACTGGTTTAGTTGTGATGTGGTGACAACTAAACCAGAAATGTTTAAGCTTCCTTTCTTCCGTCGTCCCACAAGGACACATTCATTGTTATCCACTTCATTTGGGCATAAGAAGGAACCAAAGATGTTTCCTTTTGTCTTTTTTGCAGTACTTTTATCTGACCCTGTATATTTTTCTTGTTCAATAAAAGAGCAGTGTATGTTTGAGTTAATCAATGCCTGGTTGATGTGTTTAAAACTGACTGAATTGGAATTCCCAATTCTGCATGCAGTTTTACATGTTTTTTTTTGTGGTTCCGGGAACTGACGGTCTGACGGGACACCCCCATCACTTTCCTGTTGTCCACCTTTGTACACAATATGGAAGTTTATTGTAAGAGCAGTACATTATAATAAAATATTAAAGTGTGGAATCTAACAGATATTTAATTTGTTTTGACAATGATCAGATGCATTTATTCCTGTAGCTTTCCTCTGAAGCTACAGAGGAAATTTGTAAAAAATGTCCCCTGATGTCCACACAATAATTAATATGTATGTAAGTACTACGCAACAGTACAACATAAAGGTTTTTTTGTCACTATAGTGGCCTTTATTTGTTTAACTTGATAGGAAGAAGGGCGTCGAGGGAAATGAAGGGCAAATGGGAATTGAACCCGCGACAGCGGACTAAAGCCTAAGTTTGGTTCACTTGCTCCCCCTGCGGCCCACCTGGTGCCCGGGTTGCGCTAACACCTATTAACGGTAGGGGGCGCACCATGTTGCTTTTTGACACAAGAATGACGTCTATTTCCTTTTCCGCCGCTGTTCCTGCGCCTCACACGAGTGTTCATTTTTCTCTGTTGACGTGACGCGTAGTGAATAAACTGAGCGGACTGACGGTGCTTAGCCAGTAAAAATGGTGAGTATATTTACCAGGAAATATATTCCGACACTTGGTGTCTTATTTATTTTTTCATTCTAAATCTGCCAGCGTTAGTTCGGCTAGCATTAGCTTAGCTTTGTCGCTAGCTGCGAAGGGGACTAGCGGCTAGTAGGAGTAATTATAGTTGGGCAATGGAAGATGTTGCGCTGTAGCTTAGCGGTTTTGTTGAGCTAAATTGACCTTATCCCTGTGGTAAAAGGCTAAGTCTTATGCTAAACCGGAAGTTCTGTGTTCCCAGAAACCCATTCTACTGCAGGGCCACGAACGGTCCATCACTCAGATAAAGTACAACAGAGAAGGAGACCTGCTGTTTTCCGTAGCCAAAGACACGGTGGGTCCAGATCCGTGTTGCGTTCGCGTAAAGTCCGTAACTTTTGGGACGCAGCTGTTTCATGTCACGTGATGTTCCACTCCAGGTAACCAATGTTTGGTACTCGGTCAACGGAGAAAGGCTCGGAACCTATAATGGACACACTGGAGCGGTGTGGTGTGTTGACTGCGACTGTATCCTTCCACCATTAGGACCTACTTTTCCACTTTTACGGGCTCTGATGGAGCATGTTATGGCTGTATGCCGGATGTGACGTTTAGTGTTGCTTTCTTAACGTCTCGTCAGGGGACACCAAGAATGTGTTGACCGGATCGGCAGACAACAGCTGCCGCCTGTGGGATTGTGAGACCGGTAAGCTAGCAGGGCTAGTTTTCCTCCTGGATGCTAAAAGCTAACATGAGGAAACCCTAGAGGGATGTGACGTCACGTCTTCTCTGGTCATTTCCCTCCTCCAAAGATGAGAGAAAAGTGAAGGTATGGTCACTTTTACTTTTGTAACATCCTGCCTGTTTCCCCGCAGGTAAACAGTTGGCTCTGCTCAACACCAACTCTGCCGTCAGGACCTGCGGCTTCGACTTCAGCGGCAACATCATCATGTTCTCCACAGACAAGCAGATGGGCTACCAGTGTTTCCTCAACTTCTTTGACCTGAGGGATCCGCAGCAGATGGGTACAGACACACGGTCATGTTTTCCAATTGGACTTCACCAAAACACCATTTACACTTGATCCTCAAGGAGAATGTGATGTGTAGGTCAAAGCTAAGGATATTTATATATTATATTCATTCTAAAGTCAGAGTAATTGTCCAAGCAGGAAGCAGGAGGCAGTTTAAATGATCTCAGGCAGTTTTGATGCTACCTGGGTTTGACTTTGAGTGTTTCTTATTTTCCTGACATTATTTGATACAGTGTTGTGAGATTTATTTGACTGTGTTTACAATTAGTTAAATATTGTGACTGAGGTTTTTCAGTCCTCTTGCTGCATTGTGGCTCTCCAGTTTTTCCATTTAGTAGCATAAATTCATATCCAATCCAGTGATCGTTAACAGCAGAAAGAAAGATAAAACCTTTATACCAAGCTCCCAGACTGATGTTTGTTGACCCATATTTACTGTTGGGAAAGAATTCAGATTTTTATAAAATAATTTACAATTTCTACCATTCCTACTGTCTGCAGAGGACAACAACCCGTACCTGTCGGTCCCCTGCAGTGAGTGCAAGATAACCAGCGCGGTCTGGGGGCCTCTGGGGGAGTTTGTCATCGCAGGCCATGAGAACGGAGAGATCAACCAGTTCGGTGCTAAGGTTTGACGCAACACATCAGGCTCTGCCCACCTCTGTAGAATACGCCATAAAAGTCCTATCATGATGGCTACTGTGATGTGTGGCGATAACGACGTGTTTTTGGTGTAAAATCTACAATACAGAGAAAAAAATGACTACTGTAGATGTGGTTTGTCCCTAACTGGGCTGTGATCTTTTCCAGTCTGGTGAAATTCTGAAGAAGGCGAAGGAGCACAGCAGGCAGATCAATGACATCCAGTCATCCGTCGATCTCACCATGGTGATCACTGCTTCCAAGGACAACACCTCTAAAGTGAGACTCGCATTAATACGTTTAAACACATTAATACGTTTAAACACATTAATACGTTTAAACACATTAATAAGTGTACATTTAAACACTAAATCTCTGTCCTCTTAGCTGTTTGACTCCAATTCTCTGGATCACATCAAGACATTCAGGACAGACAGGCCTGTAAACTCTGCTGCCATTTCTCCTATAATGGACCATGTAAGACATGAATGACTCATGGAGTACGGTCAATCTCCTTGTTGTCATGGCAATGTCTGACTAAGCATTTTGTTAAGGTGGTGATGGGAGGAGGGCAGGAAGCCATGGACGTCACCACAACCTCCACCAGGATCGGCAAGTTTGAGGCGAGGTGAGAGTCTGACGTTATTTTCATGTTTAAAGTTGATAGGATGACATTTTATTTTGAAGAAGTTATTACTTAGATGTGTAATTTCCTGCACATAGGTTTTTCCATGCTGCATACGAGGAGGAGTTTGGGAGGGTCAAAGGTCATTTTGGCCCCATCAACTGTGTGGCGTTCCATCCCGACGGCAAGAGGTACAGCCTGATTAATTCTGCCACTTGTTCTACAAATACAGAACCCAGTAACAAACTGCTTGATATTCTTGTTGTTACAGTTACAGCAGTGGAGGAGAAGACGGATACGTACGAATTCATTACTTTGATCCACAGTACTTTGACTTTGAGCTGGAGGTGTAACCAAGCAACCCTTTCAGCCAACATCAGACTCAATCCAGTCAAAGGAAAACATCACTCGCCTCCAGCGCTTTGTACTGAACTATAATTATTAAACTTTTTAACATTTGCCTGCAGTAATCACATTTAACTTGTAAACTCCAAATCTTATCAATAAAATAAGGTCAAGGAGAGGATGGTTTGTTTCAGTTTTTGTTATGTATCCATTTTGGTTTTTAAAACTGAAGATTAATTTAAAATGTAAATTGGTTTCTTAGCAACAAAATGTAGTAATCCAGTTTTTTCCCAGTCCTGTGATACATAGATCATTTAGCTACTAACTGGACTGAGTCAAATTTATGTCAGTGAGCAACATTATGTTGTGGCAGCATCAAAAAGATAACTTATGTAACAACCAGGAGTTATGGAAGCATGTCAGGGGAAAACGGTAAACGTGAAAAAAGATTTGATCTTGACTAATTGAAGCACCAATTCTTACATTTCTCACCATTTAGGCTCCCAGAGTGAAAAACACTTGCAAAACAGGAAAATTGGAGTTATGGTGATCAATATAACAATCACAGTACACTACAAATAGCAAATGAAAATTGTAACTGTTTTAAGGTCTGAAGAGAGAAGATATTTACATTTGTGGCAAAACTAATATATACAGAATACATTTTGTAGAATATAAGATTTGATCCCATTCCATGACTTTTAGGTGTCGTTACTCCTAAGAAATATTCTTCCTTTCCTGTCTTTATATTCTTATGCAACTATTATATTACTATATTTGTAATTGTGAGCATATACACACAAGACAACAATTGGATCAGTTTATTTTTTTATGACAAAGATATGATAATGCACATTTCACAAGGATACAACTCCAACCAGCCACACTTTGAAAGCCCCTCACTGGCTTTCTCTACTTTTTTTGTAAAACGATACAAAATCTCTAAATAAGTCATTTGTTCAGCAACATCAGCGTCTGAGGTTCCCACTCACTCACTCAAACAGAAAAACAGCACAGGAAGGAAACGGGTCACAGAGCAGATATTCCTGGGACGAGCCGACCGGGTTCATGATTTAAAATAACTTAATGGGCAGAGAGTCAGGACTGGTGGAGGGCAGAGGCTAAGAAATATGTACATGCTGAAGGTGAGATGATGATTCTAAGCATGCGTTCACTGATGAGTATACAGTAAGGTGGAGCTGCTTGCCTATGGCAAATGATGCTTCATAAATACTTACAAATTAAAAACCAAACAGGAAGGCGCCACAGACAGGCTTTAATCAGAAATCCCAGCATGGAAACAGTTTTCTTATCACAGCAAACCTGATGTCCACTAAGAGCTCAAAGGGGTTGGAGGGAATTTTACGTCTCATACGGTGGGGGGCAGGTGGGTGGGGTTGACCTCCATCCCATCCACCTGCTGCTCAACCCGTGTAAACAATGGAAAACAGGTTTGTCTGTAGGAACAAAGGAAAACGGGAATAAAAAAGATCCTCTGGTTGCAGGAGGAAAACAGGAATCTGGGTTGAGGACAACAGGACGGACACGTCTCCCTCAGGATCACTTCAAGTTGTCTGTATCTCCTCTTTTGGTCTGAAACACAAACATATTGATCAGACATCACATATTGGAATATAGTTCATTTGGTTCAGTTTCAAGACTGCAGCTTACAGTTGGTTCAAAACAAAATCAAAGTCAAAAGAGCAATAAAAAGTGATTCTTAGTCCAGAAATGTGACCTATTGAAAGATACATTCATGTCACAACATGATCAGGTCTTCACTTTTTGAAGTAAATAGGTTAAATAAAACAGTAATAAGTTAAATTACAGCTAAGCCTGTCACAATATTTTAAATATGTAAAATAAAACTACCTAAAATGATAAAGGATTTTGATTTTGGTTGTGTGCTTTAACTTGTCCATATGGACAGTTAAATTTGTTCATATTATCCATATGGACAGTTAAGTCTGTCCATATGGAGAACCATAACTCTGGTTCTTACCCAGATGTGTCCATCTTCTCCTCCTCTTTCTCTTCCTCTTTGACTTCTAGGAAACAAACAGAATGTCATCAACACAGAATACAAACCAAAACCACAGAGTCTCTGCAGGTTCCACTAACTCAAATTTAACAGCTTTTAACTTCTGAATCATGTCAGAAATGTACTAAATAAAATGGCAAATAAATGAATCGTATGGATTGGTAACAAATGAAATGAGCAAATATACAGACATTTTATTATACAGTCAACATATTGATATTTATTCATCACTGCAATAAGTCGCCTACATTCTAGCTTGTTTTTAACGTTCATCACTGTTCTTTAAATCATCATTCTGACTCTCCTTGTTCCTCTTTTCACTCGTTTTGTGCCAAAGACTTTGTTGCTGTGACTATGGTAACGCTCCATTAGAGGCTTATAGGTCAAAATGTCATGTGATCAATCTGGTCATGTGATTTAACTCATCAAGCTTTATAGATGGATCATGTTTTAACGCTGGCTCTGCTTTAACTCCACATGGTTACATCATCATCACTAGACTACAGGTTTTATCTCAGGCCAAATTTCTATTTTCTTCTACTGTTTATATCATCCATTACTAAAGCGATAGCAGAACAGCTCTTACCTTTCTTTTCCTCTCCTTCCTTCTCTTCCTCCTTCTTCACTCTCTTTGCCTTCTTGTGATTGGCTGCGTTCCTGCGGCCGCCCCCCTGCCCCTCAGCCTCGTCCTCAGAGTCTGAGAACTCTTCCTCACAGGCTATCCTCTTGTCATGGGCCCGGACTGCAACACAGACCCTCATCAGCGCCCCCTAGTGGACCGACCCAACGCCCGTGTGTGTTGAAGGTCTTACTGGAGACGCGTTTGTCGGGGTCGTCCTCGTCCTCGTCTCCGCTGTCGGCGTGCGGCGCGTCCTCAGGGATGGCCTGCATCTGGACTCCGGGGGCGTGAGGCAGCATGCGCAGGTTCTCAAAGAGACGCTGCTTGATCTTCTCCAGATACTCGTTGGTGTTCTGGTTGGTCATGTTGGACGGGCTGATGTGCAGCTTGAAGTCGGGTCCGAAGTATTCAAAGTAATCGTTGTAGGGCAACTCGTTGGGGATGGACGAGTCCAGGGCCACGGCCGTCTCGAAGGTCCAGCAGCGGGCGACGTTGCGGATGGTGTAGCCGCCTCCGCCCAGCATCAGCAGAGGCAGGTTGAAGCCTTTGATGTACTCCACACACTTGGCATGGCCTGGAAGAGGAGACACACACATGGTTCCATTTGTAACGTGTTAAAGGAAGTCGGCGTCACTCTGAGACGTCGTCTCACCTTTGATGGTGAGGTTGAAGCAGCCCAGTCGGTCTCCAGAAAGAGAATCTGCTCCACACTGCAGAACCACAGCACTGGGCTGGTACATCTCCATGACTTTAGCCATAATCTAACACAAAAACGACGTTTAATCAAACGTGTGAACTTCATCTGAGGAATTAAGAGGTAATGAAACACAAGACGACTCACAGGTTTGAAGATGGCTTCATAAGACTCGTCGTCGATCCCGTCTCTCAGAGGGTAGTTTACGGCGTAGTACTTGCCTTTTCCTGCTCCGATGTCCTGAACACGTTGAAATGGTTGGATTCATGTTTGACGTGTTGAAATGTTTTCCAGGAGAAACGCTGTGAGACTCACCCTCAGATCTCCAGTGCCGGGGAAGTATTCCCCATATTTGTGGAAGGAGACGGTCATGACCCTGTCTGTGGTGTAGAAGGCCTCCTCCACACCGTCGCCATGGTGGATGTCGATGTCTATGTACAGCACCCTCTGGTGGTATCTGGAGGGAGTGCAGGGTTCAGGTCAATGCTGCTCCAACTTCACACAAATCTGGAGCATTGAGCTATTATAAATACTATTCAATAAATTTAAATAATCCAAAGAAATCTTTTTAGGTACATTATCTTTATACTCAAATTAAACACAATATAGACAGAAAGTGGAATTTAGTGGGATAAGAAATCATTTTGGTGATTCTAACTGACCTAAAGCCAGAAAAGTTTAGGCTGATTTAACTTCAGATAATGAGAACATTTTGTCTTTTAATAGTTTCAAATGTAAATAACATTTTCCAAATATCTCCTTTTAATTGATTGCACTTTATTACAAAACTGTGCAGTTTGGATATCAAGCACTTTCTCTGAGTTTATACAGAAATCAATGACTTTCCAAACCTTGAAAACGCCTCAAATAAAGTCGACATTTCAAGCACCAGGTAAACTTGTCCTTGCAAGGCGTCCATCTCTCACCAAAACAAGTAACCTAAAGTTTCACATTGTCAGGTTACAACACCAAGCCGACAGAAACTCTAATAACTTTATTTTATCAGGATTCGCCACAAAACTCTTTTTTTTTTTTTTTTTTGCAAAGCAGCTCAAGATCAACTTTTAACTTCAGTTTTCAACTCTTGTCAAAGAGTCTCAGTTGGATTTATGTCGGGACTTTGACTGGGCCATTAACACATGAACATGCTTTGACCCAAACCATTATAGCCTCAAATCTTTTTAGCTCCTGTTAAACCTGACTGCTGTCCATCATGATGGGCATGACGCTGCCTGATGCTGCCACCACCAGCATGTTTAAATGTTCCTGTTTCTACCACTAACAGAAACCTGAACTCTTGTTTACACTGGCTGCTCTACCCCTAATGCAACTGACTGAACAATTAAAGTTGTTTTTACATGTTTGACCAAAGTTGTGAAGCTACTGGTGTATTTTAATGTGCTGTACTTGTGCAGAGTAATCAAATCAATTTGTAATTCAGTACATTTATTTAAATGTAAGTCAATCCAGCTGTGTGTCTGGATCGGTATCCTACTTGACATGATATGAAAAACAGAAGCAGCAGCAGCAGCAGCAGCAGCAGCAGCAGCAGCAGCAGCAGCAGCAGCAGCAGCAGCGGTTGGTTGGACTCACTTGAGCAGCTCCAGGATGGCGAGGACGATGTCGTTGACGTAGCAGAAGCCGGACGCCTCAGACTTCTTGGCGTGGTGAAGTCCTCCAGCCCAGTTGATGGCGATGTCCGTCTGCTGCTTGTTCAGCTTCACTGCTCCAGCTGAAACAAAAACAGAGTTGGACCCAAATGTAAGGAGAAAACCTCCCTCCGCTCAGCATAACCATCTGCAAATCAGGCTAGAAATGATACTTAAGACTCTTAGAGCAGAAGACGGATCATCTAAGATGGATGACTCACCGACTGAACCACCTGTGGAGAGCTGGCAAAACTCAAACAGACCGTCAAAAACTGGACAGTCCTCTCCAACATTAACTGTAAGAAGAAGAAAACAGAGAATGTGAATGAGTGAATGTGAGGCGAGCAGCAGGAGACGGTGGAGAAGAAAACCAGACGCACATCTCTGCATCTGTTTGCTGTACTCAGACATGTTGTCTGGACGGATGGACCTCAGGAACTTGATGTAGTCGTCACTGTGGTACTTGGTCATCTCTTCAGCGCTGGCTTTGTGTGGCCTCTGAAAGATGAAAACTAATTTAATTAGGACTGACGTAAAGATTCATACAGTCCTGAAAATATCTGTTAAAGAAAAAACTGTTATGATGGATAGAAACCACAGAACCTTTAGGTTTGTGACTCAAGTCAGTATCAGAAACGTTTGAGCTGTATGAAGCAGGGACTTGGTTTTATATCTATAATTTAGCACAGTTTTGTTAACTTTTATTGATGAACAAGTGGGATAAGTGATTATTTTAGTCTTTTCTTACCACCCAAATATCATTGTTACAACAACAAATATTGTTTTCTGTTCTTTGTGAATCCAATCCTGTTTTTCTTTTTTGTAGTTTTTATTTAGCATTTCCCTGATGTTGCTGAATGCAATAAACTTCAATTCCCATCACTTTTCCATCAAATCAAAGATCTCAACTACGTCCTGTAGCTTTAGCATCTATTCAGCTTCAATCTGAATCAGAAGAGGATAAAACAAATCAAGAGAAAAGTCAAATCAATTATTGATGGTAGTGTTTAATCAGAATATGGGGAAATAGACACAGACTCTATTGTCTTTCAACTACACATACTGAGCAAAGTTTTGTTGCAAGACTCCAAAAATAAAATAAAAGAAAACTAGTTAAACATAATGTAAATATATACAATCAAAAAGATATGAATGTTTTATTGAACCAAATATTCCATCCAAGCTTCCTTTGCTCTCGTTTCATTACACTGACAGCTGATCAAGAGTAAAAACAAATAAAATTAGTAAAAGAAAAGATTTTGTATTAAAAACAAAAAATAAAATGGGACGACACAAGCAGCTGTTTCTCTTTGTAAAGAGCTTTAAGAAACCAAATTAATTGCATAAGTTAATTATGTTAAATGTCTAGATGGCAGGAAAAAGAAAGTATGAGCCAATGGAGCGTTACATTGGTACTCTAAAATAAAAATGGGAAGAAATTCCTCAAATCCAATATGGCTCCTAAAGAGGTTTCTTAGAAAGACTGTTTCTGATCAAAACTTTAAAGTTTTAGTTGTGCCGTACAGATGAGTGATGAAACTGGGGCTGATTCTGTTTGACTCACATAAATCTCCATTTTCCTGTAGAGTCCGTAGTTGAGGAGGAGGTTGTGCGTCATGCGGATCCTGTGGGGCTTCATAGGATGACCTTGGCCGTAGTAATAGTTCCCCACGTCACCTGCAGGAGATAAACCGGGTCGGTTGGTCAGGGTTGGTCAGCATCCAACGTTCTGAAGCTAAGAGAGAAGCTTTTTTTTTTTTTTTGCCAACTACGCCTATCGTGCCAACTACGCCTAATGATTGATTAAAATGAGCTATCATTTTTTTCTCCTTTCCCTCTGTTTCTAACAAAAACTGGATGACAAAAGACTTCAGTCTGGTTTTTTGTTCCCCACTAGATCATATTTTAAGAACAATTTTGTCCTTAGAGAAACTTCATTGTCATTTTATTTGTCATTTCTGATGTTCTGTTTATTTATTTTGGATTATTAAATGTCGTCCAATTCCCGTGTTAAATGTTGATTAGAATTTAAAGTGTATTGATCTTTGCATTATTATGTTATTACCATTACTTAAAAATGGTCTCAGAAACAATATTATCATTTATCACAATGATTTCTGGGACAATTTATCGCCTAGCAAAATTTGTTGGACACAAATCCATCAATCCATTCATACATGAGTGTGTTTTATTTTATATTCTACTCACTGTACTGAAAAGAAACGTAATTAACCTTTTTAGATACTGACCATCATGAAGTATCAAAATCAACTTATATGAAGTGTTGCAAAATTTGGGTTTCATACGAGCTAAAAATTTTACATACTTTTGGTTATGACTACATACCAAAAAATACAAACCAACAGTTTTTTTGTGTGTTTTTTTCTTTGCCGTTTTGAGGCTGTGCATAATATTAATCCAACAAAAAAAAAACCTCTTCACAAGTATTTCCAACTACAAATAAATAAATAAATGTATTGAAACCAAAGGTGCCTGCATTAAGAAAAAATATGTAATGTCCAAAACATTTTCCAGCTAAGCATAGTCAATGCATGCCGCCTCTTGAAACAAATCCAAGCGGATTCTTGCTGCTGATACTGTGCACACAGATATCCAAATCTGATTGGATTTATCGTGCAGATCTCCGATATCACACGAAATGGGCATCTTACGTGCACAAGAGTATTAAAATGCGCATCCAAATGAGATCCATCTTCCATTATTCATGAGGATCCCGAATCATGCGTTCACACGACACAATGGGAATACGGAAGTAACGATCAGATGTTTCTGTATGAACAGGGTTTTTATCTTATTTTAAATAAATAAATAAATAAATAACTAAAAAAAAAACTGGCTTTAAACGATCAATCATAAACAGGACAAAAATGCAGTACTCAGCGCAAATGTAACGCTGGCGGGATTTACAGTTTAAAACAGCGAATACTCAACAGTACAATGGCAGGCAGTATTTAAACGATACTTATTATCAAGTATATAATATATGGTTTAATCTTCCAAATCCTTTCGGAAGATGAAGCGAATTAAAGCAGCAGAGCGCATCCTTCCTCACTTCTCGGAAGTTGTTAGCGAGTTGGAGGAACACTGTGCGATTATCACCGCATAGCTTCATCTCCCCATTTATCATTATAGTTCTAATGCACAAATAGGAGGCTTTAATAATTCATGAAAAGTTGTTTTAATATTGAGTGACCAAAAATGAAGCCGAAGAGACAACAACGTACTGGGTCCGGAATTCGGGCTAATCGCTAGCACGGCTAAAACAAGCTAGTTAGCAAGCTAACGTTAGCTCCCCAACACCGGCTTCGGAGCTGGACCGCGCTGCAAAACTTAAAACCCTGACACAGGAAAAATTAAACCCCGAAGTTCTACACGCCGTAAAGGACATTTGAATATGGGAGCGAGTAAAAGGTCCAAATGAAGTATTTACCGTCATAATAATAGCAAACTTTTTTCTTTGTTCCTTGAGACAGCGCCATTTTACACCAGTTACCCCACTGGTTCGCCCGCTTGCCGGGTTCTCAGTTACAGGGGGGAGGTCGCGCGGAGCTCCTCTCAGCCAATCACAGCAGCTCACCCGCCTCAGTGGGCGGAGCCAGAATACAAACCCGAGGACCACCGAGGAATATGGTCAAGACTAAACAATGGGTCACCCACCACCTCTAATGATCTAGAATATTACTGAAAAACGCCTTCAGTAAAGCATCTTTTACTGATATCATTTCACAGTTTTCAGTGTTTTTGAAAAAGTATTTATGCCTATTAAGCCTTTTCAAACTTTGATATAATTCATTAGGGTTTTATTCTACAGACCAACACAGAGATACAATGCAATGGTTGCAAAAAAAAAGAATAAAAATCAGAAAACTTCAGAAGTAATCTATTGTTTTTTAATCGACGGTATCCATCAAGGGCCATTTTTCCAGGACTGAAATTGTGCAAGGCCAAGACCAGAACCTCCAAGACAGAGGTCTAATGTTTACATTTCCTAACATTGTTTGTTTGTTTGCTTTTGTATACCACAAATGCAAAATTAATGGAAAAACTGCATCTAAGTTATTAAATGGAGCCACACATCGTTATATAGTCAGGATCCTTCAAATCTGGAATGTTAGTCCAGCCCAGAAACAGTTGCATCTTCTCACAATAGTGAAATAATTTTTTTTGTGTCATTTTTAATCTTTCAACACACAAGTAAAAAAAAAGAGAGAGAGAAAAAAACACAATCCAAAAACAAAATAAACAAAACAAAAAGAAAAAGAAAAAGAAAACAACTAAACTAATACAGTAATTTCATATTCAAATGGGGTGGAATATAAAAGTATGACACACTTTTCAGATTTTTTTTCTTTTTATCCTTCATTTTCCATTTTACATCTGTCAGAAGGATAAGACAAACTGTGAAAACATTCAAGATGAATGAATCCATTTATAAGGTATTATAAAACCAAAATTATTAGTAGGAGAAAACAAACGTTTGGCCTTAAAATTAAATAAACACTGACAAACCTATTCACGCATATTGTGGGAGAAAAGAACAGTCATTTCAATTTAAGAATTGCAGGGAAGATCGAAACAGGAGACTCCACCTCTACCCATCAAATTCCCATCCAGTTGAGTTGACTTAATAATATTTCTGTATATTCCTTAAAAGAAAATGACAACCAATCCAACTTGTGTTACAGAACCTGGTACAGATACATATTCCAGACGATAGGTGGCAGTACAGGCCCATGACCCAACTTCCAAACGTGTGCAGACACCTTCCCTGCATGGACAAAGTGACGGCCTCACACAGATCACACTCTGCAAATCAAACAGTTATGCATAGAAGAGACAAAGCACAGTAAACGGGCTCAGATTGGAGCAGCTATGAATTATTTACAGCCCACTGCCTCCCAGAGACAGAGAGAGACAGAGAGAGACAGAGAGAGACAGAGATGGATGGATGGTTTAGTCAGCCGGTTATTCGTCTGAAGATTTTACTAAAAAATAAAAAGGACTTCCTTTTATGTGAGTGTGAGAAACAGAGAAGTCAAGAGGGAGCTCCAGCTTCCAGAATTCCTCCTTTCATTCATTATGGAGGCTGAATTTGGATGCAGCTGCGATCTCAGCACATCATATCACATGAAGTAGGTCAGTTGAGTCGGAGCGCCGCGCTCAGCTATCCGTTTCCAGGAGGCTGCTGGCCGAAAACCATCGATGTGATGAAGGGGGGGGGGAGGCGATGCTGAACGCAGAGCAGGGGAGGGACAAACACAGGGGGTCAAGAGGTCAGTGGAGCTAACAGCATCAGTGGTGAACTACACTATTCACTGCGAGCAAATAAATGCAATTTGAGCAAAGATATATGCAAGTCAAATGAAACCAAATACACTAAAGCAACATAAAGTTCACATCTGTTTAGTCTGTGTGACATCACAACATGTGACATGTGAGACCTGCAGAGGTCACCAAAAATCGGAGGGATGAGTTTACCTCAACATGTTTTTACTCAAGCAGAAGAAAAAAGTAACCATGAAGAGAACAAAACAGTATTTCCTAAAAAGGCTGCCTAAGTAATAAGTACTTGCTGGATAACAAAATCAGACAAACATTTTGCATTTGTATTACTTTATTTCAAATCCATCCATCCATTTTGGACTGTGGGAGGAAGCCGGTGTGCCTGGAGAGAGTCCACCATGCACAGGGAGAATATGCAAACTTCATGCAGAAGGACTGGGAATTGAACCCAGAACCTTCTTGCTGCAAGGCAGCAGTTCTACCAACTGTTCCACTGTGCAGCCCCTTTATTTCAAATCATAAAAGAAATAAAATAGCATATTATGTCTTTTAGTAGGTAAGGGGAAAAAAAGCATATGCACAAATATACACAGCATCAGTATACATATGGTAAGACCAAGACATTGTCTGAGTTATCAAATTCATAATTTATAGAATAATAATACTGTATTTAGACATAAACAAGAATTCATTTATCCCGAAAAGGAGTGGGAAGAAGACAAGCTTATATTCTCCCACATAAAATAACATACAACTAAACCATGACAAAGTAACAGAACATATACAGTGATACGCATGTGTGTAGCTGGAATTTTCAAGACTACAGTAAAAAAAACAAACTAAAAGAATTGCACTAACGAACACGTTTTCACAAATAAACTCAGGCAGAAAAAATACTTTCCAAATCAAACGTTTTCAACATGAAACATATGAAACCAACACAGCAGGCAGAGTAAATATAAATATATGTTAGAATAGGGTAAAGTACACGAGTCACTATAAATGGTGTATGTCGTGCTAATGGCACAGAAGGTTCAGCTGACTAACAAACTAACATTAGAACCATGAAGGTTGTTCACCAACAGGAAGTTTCACTTCAACATCAGCTGCATATGAAACTGATGCATTTCTGGGTAAAACATGTTTGTTCTTCATTCAGGGAAATTACTCACAGTTTGTAGAGCCTTTAGAAATTTTACTGGAGACTCTGGTGATATTTTATGATACTGTTACTCAAATAAAGCCAAAAAGTATGATATGATATGATATGATATGATATATGATATGAGAAAACGACTCCTAAAAGTCTTTGTGTTTCAAAATGTTTTTCAAGTAAAGGTTACTAACCTTTTTTTTTTACTTTAGGTTAACTTGATATAATAACCAATATGTTAATATCTAAAATGTAAACCCTTCAACTGGCTTCAGTGGCAGATAGTTTTACCTAAATGGAGAGGTTGGTTACTTTCCATTCTTCCTTTCTTTCAGTTTAGGTGTGTAACATGGCATAGCCACACATTTAGAAAATTCCATTTCTGATTGGCTGATGAGCCTTAGTGATGTCTCCTCTTCCTGAATCCTTGTGTTCTTTAAACACAAGAAGAAGCAGAACCACAAGAAGTGGTTGCAAAAAATATTTTAAGTTACATTGTGCTACGTTCGTCTAACTTTGTGTAAATTTCTGCGTGATTGGTTTTTATTACCTGATTCAAATTCTCAAAGAAGCTTCTAGCTCAACCGGTTTTCTTTTTAAATGATTCTCTTCCGAATCCAAAGTGAAAAAAAATTCATCAAAGCATCCAAAAGACAGGAGCTGCATTTACACTGCAAATGTGAGCAAAACTTTGTCGATTTTACGCTAATGTTGGGTAAACGTAATTTTTGCAATTGCTGTGTTTCCATTAGATAAGAAACGCAATTAAGATCACACAGTCATGATCCTCCAGCTACTTCCTGTCGTCATCTTCTTCCTGGTTTGTGCCAGTGGCAACATATAGTGGTTGATCACATGATTCATGTGACGGGAAAAAAGTGTTTCCATTGCAGTTTTGCGGAATAAGTTAGTTATGCTACCACCAAGAAACCTACCTCGGATTTAGTAGGGACAAACCAAATCAGACGAAAAACACATTCTGGAATCATTTACCCAACATTATGTCAGGACTTTTAAAATGATCTTCAATTGATCCTGAAATGTATTTATTTGGGGATTTTACACACATTGGGAGACAATTCAGAGAAAACAAACAGAACTTTCTGTTATGTGCATTTCCAGAAAGAGCCTAGTCATTACATGCAGGTCCTACTCGGTTGTTCATATTTCCAGATGTATATGGAAGATGAATAGTTGTGTTCCATTGGAAAAAGATTGCACTACAGTAGTTAGAAAACACTTTATCACATTATTCAAGATTTTGCAACATTAGCCAACCGAGTTGGTCTTGGATGCCAGTGGAAAGAAAACAATTCCAGGACTATTTATGATTGGAGAAATTAATGTGTGCAGGAATATTGTTCAGTTTCTTGGGATGAGTTGCAGAACCTTTGCTCCTAGAATGCTATTTTTATACATAGTCACCACTGACAAGCAGATTTAGATCTGCACGGTTTTGTTGTTAGCATTAATAACACACAATTACATGAAAACACATGATTTTAAGTGTGTTTGGAGATATGTTGTGTTTATGCATTACTCGCTTAAAAGCTCAAAATGACCAAAACCAAAGGGGACACATCAGATATTGTTCTGATTGTTGAAAGTTCATATTAGCTGCAAGAACAAAACTAAAAACTGTACTGAAAATGTCCAAATTCTCTAACCTTTATTTGGGGGACCAGAATAGTATTTATTGGTGAAATCTGTTCTAGTGGTTCTGATAAATGTAGCCTGTATTTTAAATGCTAAATTTTGGTCAAAGCATTGGACCGAGGTCAAATTTAACCAAGTTGTGGTCACGTACTTAGTAGGAGCTTTATGACAATAGGGCTGCAATCAACAATTATTTTAGTAATTGATTAGTCTATCAATATTTTTTACAATTAACTGGATAAAAATGTCCAATTCTGCAGGCTTTAATAATACCAATTTATCCAATTAACAGTAGGAGAGTTTTTTGACAGAACTTGAATCAGGTGAAGCTAAAACAATACCACTTGAGTTCTGTTTAGAATTTTTTACATACATAAAAAGGTAATTTTTTAGTCTAAAATTCAACATTTTTATGTTTTTGGACAGTTTTGGCTCAATTACTGCTGTGAGGATGTTGTTCAGTCAGCAATTGGCATTGTTTTGAGTCTGTTTACTCCAGTTAATGATCGATCGATTATTAAAGTAGGTCACAATTATTTCGATAATCGATTCATCACAATTCATCTGATTAATCGTATTTAACTAGATTCATCGTTTCAGTCCAAAAGATGAATATATACTACTTCTTCCAAGCAAATTGGTCTCAACTCAACTTCATGACAGGAAAGGATCTTGGTAAAGACAAGGTGGGAAATTAGAACATTATACATGGACAGAAACTGAATCTTGTTTGATTGTGGGAACTATATGAACCGTAGTGCATGGTGAAAATAACTGTACAGACACGTGAACAGGCAGGTACCCAACATTTATTTACCATTATCAACTTTACAATAAAACCAGTAACATCTGTCAACATTAGCAAAATAAAGAACAGAAATCAATCCAACGTATTTACAGAGACAAAGCAGATTCAGGCTCACACACGACAGATAAACAACTCTGCATCATATCAAACCGCAACAGTGAACATAGCAAGCTTAAGTGTTCTTTTTTTTCTTCTTCTTCTTTCATAGTACGGTAAAAATCAAAACTGTCTATTTTCTTTTCTTTTTAACAAACGAGACATAGCTTCTCTGAAACTTTAAGATGGTTCTCTATAATACACCACAAAATACTTCAAATTTGGGTTAAAATATAGGAATGTAAAAAGTTGACGAGTCTCTTTATTTTCTGATTTCACATTTTTTTGTTGGTTTTTTTTTCCTTTTTGTTGTTTTTTTCTTCTATTTAACAGTCATTTCAAGTGGTGGTGGTGTCCTAGTATCGTATTTAGCTTCATTCCTTCAGCTTTGGAGGCATCTTCATCTGTGGTTGTTTTGAGGAAAAGACGCCTCGGCTCCATCTTTCTCCGTCCGTCCATCTTTCATTCACCCAATCGCGGCTCCACTTGGCGTTCCGGCCCGGTTAAATCCAGTTCTCCGCACGGCGACCGACCCGCTGCCTAAAAAAACAGAAACAACCCAGTCCAACGTCCAGATGTCGAGCTGTAACCAGGGAGGTGATCTAGTGAATCTAGTCTGTCGTCTTGTTATCATGACGAAAAGTGGCACGTCGAAGGAGTCTTTCACATACATGTGTATATATTTACATATACATATATCCATATACATATGTGTACATATACACATATATATAAATATATATATATATATACTCTTAAATTTTTCTTTCTCTCTTTTGGAAAAACAGTTCACCCAGTTCATCGTGAGCTCAACGTACAATCACTCCTTCTTTTCAGAGGGGTCGGGGGTCGAGTTGCTCTCCTCTGTGGGTTTGGCCGCCTCGGGGGCCGGAGCGGCCGCCTCCTTGGCCTCCTCCTTGGGCGCCTCCTCCTTGGCCGCCCCCTCCTCCGCCTTCGGAGCCTCGGCCGCGGCGGGAGCCTCCTCCTTCGCCTCCTCCTTCTTCTCCTCTGTGGGAGCAGCGGTGGCGGCGGCGGCTCCGTTTTCAGCTGGCTTCTCCTCAGAGGCGGCGGCCGGAGCGGCGGCGGCGGCGTCGGTGGCGGCCTCCTCCTTCACAGCCTCGCTCTTCTTGCTCTTCTTCAGATTCAGCTTGATGTTGAAGGACTTCTTCAGGGAGAACTTCTTCTTCTTCTTCTTGGGCGTCTCCTTGGCGGCGGCCTCGCCTTGAGGCTTGGCGGCCTCCCCGTCTGCGGCGGGCGCCGGTTCGATGGCGTCGCCTCCTGCCCCGGCTTCGGGCTCCTTGGCTGCCTCGGCCGAACCGTTGGTGGCAGCGGCGTCCCCGTCAGGCTTAGTGGAGACATCACCGTTAGTTTTCACGTGTCCGTTCTCCTAACGATGACAAGAAGATAAAGGGGGAATCAGAATTATTTTTTTTTTCCCCCCAAGTGATATCTCTTCAATTTGAAAGAAAACAAATAATAAAAAAATAGCTCTTTGTCATATTTTTTTGCTCATTAATAAACCACCATCCCTGGCTGCGAGGCGACGCCTTGCAGTACTCTATTCTGACGATAGGCGGCGGCAGCGCATCACAAACCAGACCGTCGACTGTACCAGACAGACAGACTGAGGCTCAACAAAGAGGAGGCTGCGTCTCGGAGAAAATATGAAAACACATGTACTGCTTTTATGCTCATTTTTATCCAGAAAAAAAAAAATTATTTCATCATGTATAAAAGAAAAATGAATAATTAAAAAAGTAGAAGAACCAACCAAACGTCGGCAGAACCGTTGGTGGCGTCAATTTTTTCCCCTAATTTATTTAAACAGGTGAACCTGTCTAATTAACATTCACAATAAAGTCATAACTACAGTAAAGGGTTAAAGGGTACACCGAATGTGACTCATAGGTTGAATATATCAAGGAAAGTCCCATTCAAATGAATATTCTTCTCGGTTTGACCAGGGAGGAGTAGTAGACTGTCTACGTGCATCCAGGCTCCCCGCCCCCTCCGCTGTAAGCCTGACTGACCGTATCCAACACGGTCATGGATACAGGGGGTCGCGTTTGTCTTCATTTACAAATAAACACAGACTAGCCTCAAAACCCGAACAGTCAACTCTACGCTATTGCTAGCATAAAAGCGAACATTTTACGATAATTTGGTAGTTTTTGGGGGTGAAGGTGCTGTAATGTGGTGCCAGACAGCAAAAAGCTCCCCGCCCCCAACCTGTCCTGCCCAAAACGACAGAACTTCGACCAAAAAAAAAACAACAGAAAAGAACAAACAGGTGATTTTATGAGAGAAATTCGACTTCTATCCACGCGCACAGATGTTTCCTGGTGGGGGGGGGGGAAAAGTGACTAGTAGTGAGCTGTGAGTGGCTACCTGTCCGTTGGTTTTGACAGCTGCAGCATCAGCGGTAGCAGCGTTCGCCTCCGCGGCAGTGGATGTCTGGGATCCCATTGTCTTCGATGAGTTCGGGTGTCTTCTAAAGCAAATTAAAAAGAAAAACTAAAAAAGTCGACTTAATATTAATCCAGTCCCAGGGCGAGTTACGTATCCAGCGGTTAGTTGATGAAAAGTGTTGTTTTTTTGTTTTTTTTTCTCCTAATATCAGCGACGTCCCCTCCGTCGTTGAACTGTGCTGTCTTATCACCCCGGCGGAGAGAGACCCTCTAAATTCACAGCTCCGCGAAGCCGTCGGTTCAACATACGACAGACACCAGGCCCCGCCCATGGCGAGGCTTAACGCCAATCGACCCAATCACTGTTCTAGTAAGGAGGGACGTCAAGAGAGCCTGACCAATCAGTTAAGACTACTTTTATTTCCCCACCCCGCTACAGGACCCCCAGCAATGAAATCAATTAGTGTGTTTTTTATTATTGCTATGACAAAAAAACCCCCAAAAAATTAAATAAATACATAGTAATAATAATAATAATAGTAATAATAATAATAAATGTAATAAAAATAATATGCTCAAAAATGTATGACTTTCATAATTTTAGTTTCCTTATATTTTAGATAGCAGCTGTTTGATTTTCTTACAGGAATCTGACTTGCTCCTGTAGTTTAAATGATTTGTTGTTTCTTATGTAATTTTCTTCACCTTCCTTCACCTATTGTTCAGTACCAAATGTGATTGGTGGTGCACAAATAAGCTACCCTTGCCTTCTTTGGCTTTCATGATTCACTTTCTTTTTCTTTGATCATCATTTTTGTTTATAATATGTTATATGTGTTTATATATGTTAATACATATATCAAAGCTTTCCACTCCAGCAGTATAATAAACACAGCATACATAAAAAGAATTAAAATCTAAAAATAAGCAAATTACTGTTAGCGGAGGCAAACTCAGCATTTTCATAAGGGATTGGTCTAAACTTAAATTTTTGGTTAAGGTTGTATTTCTGGTTAACTGAGGGAGCTTCTGATCAAAGGTCATTAGCAGCTATAAGCTTATGCGCAATAAATAACTTTTTTCTGTCCGGATTTATATCCACTTCAGTTGGTCACGTGGGTTAAGGCTAACAGCTATTTCAAGAGGGACTAGCACTTCTTTGTTAGGTTCTCCACTCTTAAAAGTGCCTTACTGTAGAAAATCATTTACAGTAGAAACAGAGGTTGGAGGTATTGCGGCACCAATGATTGTCCTGTGTGAAACATGTACTTAAAGATGCAAATGTTAAGTTTTTGTCAATGAAAATAATTGCCTAATTTTAAAGAAAGGAAAACAGTAAAATTCAAAGGTAGCTTAGATACACACTATTTCTCTGTTTTTCCACCCCATCTTATGTAGTTATTCTGACTGTAATTGTTTGACACATTCAGCGTTCCACACAGGAATATAATTAGTGGTGCACCACCTTCAAAACCTCCATTTCTCCTATAAACAATCTTCAGTGTCTGTGTAGTTAACTGCCCAATGCTAATTTGAAAATTTGAATTTGAAAAGACTTAAAGGCTCATAAAGTCACTTTGTAATGGAGAACTATACCATTTTTGAACATGGAGATATTTGAGAAGGAAACAGTAAACTTAGCAGCCGTTAGCATCAGCCTCCAGGACCAACACATCAAGCTTAGAAAATCTTGAGCTATTCCTTTAAAGACACATTTTCTCTTTCCTTTCACGGTGATAAGTTTCTTTCTGTCTTTCTTTTTCAAAGGTATTACATAATACACAGCACTTTAACTCTTTCACTTTTCATTAACCAAGACAGAAACTGTTTTTGTCTCTTTTGGTTTTGGCATCCCTGAACGTGCTCACATCTTTAATTTCAGTTTGACTCAGCAGATCGTGAGGATTCCAGTAAATTCTCTTATGAGGCGTTTCTGGAAACGCTTTACAGTCAGAGTCAATGACGGCTCACAACGCGTCCGACACCGAGTCAGACTGACCATGAGCGAAGAGCGAGATGCCATGGCATGGGAATCAAGTGTAAGTGAACAAAATCCACCATGAGACCAGCGGACAAAAACATCTGATATATGACATGAATTGTAATTGTGTATTTAGGTGAAAGGTTCAACGGGAACAGAGGGATTTTCTCCCCAAACACAAGCTGAAGGCCACCAGAAGAACGAGATGAACCGCAAGACTGACCTCCATTTGTCTAGCAGTACAGTGGATAGATTGTCCACTGTTGCTACATGTTGCATTCAGGACATGCTACATGCTACATGCTACAAGTCAACGAGTCAATACAATCTGCTGGGTTGCCTTAGGCCAGTGGTGTCCAAGCATTTTGCCATGAGGACCAAAATAGTGAAGTTAGAAGCAAATGGAGCCACAACAAAATTTGTTTTCCAACATTTATAAAACAAACTTTTTGTACCCTTTTAAATTGTGTCTGTTCAATAATAAACTAAAATACATATACATTTTTTTAAATCAACAAATTAGAAAGATTTATATATAAAGTGTTCAGTGAATTAATATTAGGGTGATGCTATTACAACTTTATTCTTGTATGATTTAATTCTCATCACAATTTTTTATTGTTATTACAACTAATTCTCATATTATTTGGACTTTATCCTCTTAATATTATGATTTTATTCTTGTAATTTTATTATGGCTCCAACACTCCATCGAGCCACAGTTTCTAATTTTTTTTGCAATGAACTATTTTCTTATTCAGATATCGTTATAAACAGAAGCATATTTGTTATCCAAGATATTTATCTGTTTAAAAAAAAGAAAATTTGCCTTCATAGATGGAATAAGTGAACATCTCTGTCAACAAGGTGTGCTAGAACAAGAAATGAGGTCGAGGAACCGCCCAAAATCCTGCAGAGGACCCCAAAAGGCCCCCTGGCCGCACTTTGGACACCCCAGTCTTGTACAGAAAACTTTTTAACCTAATTTGAAAACTGAACTTAATGCAGTGTTCAAACAAATTTGAATGCATGTATGATTGGATTTAAATGACTTTTCTTTCTTATTTAGATTACCTGTTGTGAATTGAAATCCAAATAAATTGACCTGAACAGAGCCTAACCTATTGTCCGGTGTTGTGTCCAGACTCTGAGTATGGGAACACGTCCGAGGTCCGATGGAGGCTCAAGTTGCACGTTGGGGCCGAGAGCGTGTCACGCTGTCTCCCCGTGTCTCCATGACTGGACGTGTTGTTTGTCTCCCGCTTGTCAACAACATACCAGCAGCAAAATATGTCAATGTGATGATCACGCACATTCCATCTGGTCACTTCCATCCAAACATGTCGTTCCAACGCGACCCGCCGAGGCTCCAAAGCTTCCTCAGTTGACTGCAGGAGAAGACCTCAGTGTTTCAGTGCCACAAATTGATCTTCACTGCAACCAATCAGCCTAATTGATTTTGCGAGACCGTGGAGGAGCAATGTGCCATTTCAGCAGCGGGTACCCAATGTTCGGCTACCAGGTGGCTTCCTACGCTTGATGCGACGCAGATTACAGACAAAGATGCTGTTCTTTAGTGGAATTATGAAAAAAAAAACTGCGAGAAAAAAAGCAAACTGGGTTATAGGTTATAGTGTGGTTAGTTCAAAAATGCAAGGCAGGGCAAGTCACACTTTTAGCACTGCTGTATGTACAAGATTATTGCAAAAGTTCATGTGACCGTAGCTGACTTCTGCAATAAGAAAACTCTTTTCTGTGTAAGTTTTGATTTTTCTGGCACTTTTGTTAATGTGTACAGACCAGTGTGGACATGCATATCCAAGACATTACAAAGTAAAAAAAAGGAAAAAAATGCGATTCTGAAATTGATTTGTTGTAGAACTGTTAGATTTTCCAAATCTGCTCTATGATGGCATACACTGATGCACACAGTCACAAACTAAAATGTAGATTCTGTTGATAGTTTGAAATTCAAGCACGCCATGCTCCCCCGTCAGGCTTACCTCTGTTTGAAAAATAGACAAAGGATTACAGGTCTTATTGCAACACTGGTTAATTTGGTCACACCTGGTCTCATAACACTGGAATCAACCTAACATAACCCAAAGCCCCGGGATTTCTCTGAGTAACATCATCATCGACATCATTAGGCTATAAATGGACAGATTTATCGGTTGGGTTCAGTTCCTGACTTCCAGTTTCTGGTGATTAAGTGGCAGATTGCAGGACTCCGAGGGGAAGTCATCGTCCGCGTCAGCTGTTGGTGCATTCTGTCACTTCAGCGCACAAAATTCAACCACTGTGTGAAAGGTGAGCATTTGAGTTTGACCCCTTTTACCCTGCTAGCCTTAGATAAAAGTCATTGGACCAAACTGCCTTCAAAGGCAGGCTAACCTGTAAACAGAATTCACTTGTACGTAATTTATAAACCTCAGCCATATCAGGCCTATTGTGACTTTGGGGGAGCTGGAGAGACCTGTAGCTCAGGTGAAAGACATGTTTTGCAAGTTAAATATTAGCCCAGAAGAAGCCAAAAGCTGAAAGAAACCCTGCAGTTTTACTCAAATCATTCAGGGATCACAGCAAGCGTGCAGACAAGGTGCTCTGTTCAAAACAGATCAAAACTAGCTTGGAAAAAAAATCTGTCCTTTGTCCTAAGATTGGATCTGATTTTATCAAACTGGTAACATTTGGTTGTGACGTATGTGCTTGTTAGCTTGATTGTGTAGGAAACTACGCTATGAAGCTAACCGGAAACTGCGTATGATATAAATAATACTATGTAGAATAAAACATCTTAAACATTCCCCTTGTTTCGACTTTAATTGGCCAATATTCGGAAGTGTGGCTCACACAAGCTGAATAGCTCCTTTCACTTCCTTTGCTGTCATTGCCAAACTACAACTCTATAATTACAATTCTAAAACAGCTCAGAAACTCATCATCACTTTTCACAACTCCACCTCCTGTTCACCGATTGGCCCAGATGAAATTCATCCTGAGAAATCCAACTCAATTGGACAAATCCCAGGTGAAACTCTGAAGAGAGATAAGAATTGAACGGAACTGCCAGGTAAGACCAAAACTGAACTTATATCCAAAAGAAAATCTGTGGGTCAACATGGAAACTGATGTCATCCCAATGTTTTCCTGTTACATAAAGTCCTCAAAAAAAGGCAATAGAAGTTCATGGTTTCAACATGACAAACTCTGGAAGAACTTGAGGGTTATGAGTGACTTTGGGAGCCACCGTCATGCAATGATAAAGAAGATGAAAAAAGAAGAGTTACTAAAGTCTGCTCCTAATCATCTGCATTAGGGGGACAATGTTGTTTGCAGAAGTGGCTGCATGCAGGGTGCTTCAAACATGATCTTCTTCTAATCTCTCCGTCTCTGATTCCTTGTGGTCTACCCTCACCTCACTGCAGTCACATGGCGGAGACCATCTTTGCTCACTCAAAAATCACGCTGTATCTATCGAGCTGGCCATGTAAATGTCATAATAATGTGTCTTCTGTGTGCTCAGGAATGCCAGGCACGCAGGGCCCTCCCGTCTCCTCAAGCCATCTTCTGCTGTGAATGGGCTTCTTCACAACGCCTGAGGTAAACCAGGCCTGAGAGGGGGGTGGTGGGGGGGGGGGTATGGAGCAGCTGGAGAGACGCCATCAGGGTTAACTTGGTCTTCTTTTCTTTTTTTTTACTCTTGGATCAAGTGCTCCTTTCTTCTTTTTCCCTGAAACTTTGAGGCTCTGTGTGATGCTAATGACGACGGTGCGGAGGACAGTGATGGGCGCGGGCTGGTCGTCTTCTCGTCTCCTGTCATCACACTTGACACTTTTCTTCAGTGTAATGTGCGTCTGTGTGCTTAAGGGAAGCATTGTCATGGGACCAGTAAGTGTAAGGGTGGGGGGCGGAGGGGAGGTGGAGGGTCTGAGGGGGTGAAAGGCACAAAGAACAACTCCTTCATATATAGTCACACATCATTCAGAGGCACAAACATGCACAAAGCTTAAGGGTGTCAGCTGTGGCAGAGTTCATATAGATGCAGGAAAGAAAGGGCGCACTGTAAAAAAAAAACAATCTTTTTGGTCTAGATTCTAGACCAAACATCTCAGTACACTTGAAGTGAGACAAAACTAACTTACAAGTAAACTTTCAGCAAGGTGTAGGAGCTCGTTTTGAGACTTAAAACAATGACCTACATCTGGCTGAAAAGTTACTTGTAAGGTAGTTTTGTCTTATTCCAAGGGTACCGAGATGTTTGCACTAGAATCTACTTGTTAAGCGTTTGTGCTTTTGTAGTGGAGTGACAAAGGAGGGAGGGGGTTGATTGTTTAAAAGAGCCACAGCCCTTAAGACAGAAAGGAATAGACAATGGAGTTGGAGAGGTGGAGAGAGTTTCAGGATGGCATGTGAATAATAGTGATAGGTGTGGCAGGGGAAGAGTGATAAGAGGTAATCGAATAATCATTAAGAACCTCTCCCTGCCACATAGCAGCACAGTTGCACAACTTCAGGGGGGTAAAGGTTCTCTGAATCACATAGTAAGGCTAAAAAAAGTTTCAAATGGGTCAGGACGAGAAGGAAAGACTTCTGAATCAGAGGTTTAGATTTGTGAATGCAGCCCCGGATTACTTAAGTGAGCTGTTGGGAAAGTTTCAAAATGATTTTACCTTAATCAAGGTAAGATCGATTAAGGTACAAAGAGGTTTTGTACCTTCTTTGACGAGTGATGACTTAAAAGTCAGTTTCAATAATCTACTCATAATCTGGTGTAAGAAGGGCCTCATTTCATTACGTGCTACTTCCTTTTCATACGCATGAACAAATCATGCGTATGAAAAAAAACACTCATGTGTAACAGCGGTAGTTTCTGAAATGGGCGACATGGGCAACTGCCCAGGGCAGCATCTTGTGGGGTGGGAGAAGGGCGTGTCTCCCCCACCACCAGTCCTGACGTTTGATAAAGTGTTTTCCTGTAACAGTGAGTTTTTTTCTCCACTATTAACACATTAGAGCTGTGAGTACATGAGTTTGATTGCGAGGTGGAGCTCCAAAGAAGAATATTCATCATGGCTAAGATAAAGCTAAGCAATAAACAGCAGCAGATTGTGTTTTCTTTGGCACCGTGTTCAATTTCTTGGCGCTCATTTGAACATTTTATGTGCATTTAGGAAAAGTTCAGGGGACACACTCATGATATTTAGATGAAATCATGAAACAGCTTTGTTGTTACTCCATAGTTTATGACAGAGTCCACCGTGCTTAAGATCAGCTGTGAAAAATTTAAGTGGGAAAAGAGCCTTTAATTAAAGGTCCCTAAGGCAACACTGACCTTGTGTAAGTTTGTACCAACAGTTGGGAGACATTTACAGAGGATTATTTAAGATCATTTTCTATAAACCGCATGGTTTATTGTAGAAAAAAAGTGAACATTATTTACCGATGGGAGGTCACTCTGATTTATGTTAGTTTAATCAGGGCTGATAACAGGGATCAGAAGCAAAATCAGTCTTTTGACAATATAATTCACAAAAACTCTGAGATTTGAGAATGTATATAATTTTACGTCCAAATGATTCCTTAAATGTGCCTACTGACCAAGGAAATAAACTTGCATGCTCTGTACGTACACGGGTATCAGGTAAATGGTTTGTTGATCGAATGGGAAAACATCAATGGATGTACAAATTAGTGAAATGGCAAACTGACCCCAAACCATAAACCTCGGCTAAAGTGAAGTTAATCTCAGCTGAGATTCATATGTTTGTTTCACACCATATAGAACAAAAAGAACACAAGAGTATTGCTTTGTTCACTTGATGGTCTTTGACATATGAAGTCAAGCAGGTATAAATCAATCCAACCAGGAATGATTAAACTAAAACAGAAAGAGTAAAAGGGGATTTCCTGATGCCATCAGTAATGCACCTTATTTTTTCGTGGACATTCAGACACACTCTGGCCTTGCAGGGGAAATAACCTAACTTGCCACTACCTTTTTTATTTCTTTTTTTTTATTGCTCTGGTGTGTCGACGTCAGAAAGGTAGTTTCCAGTCAGCTAGCAGTGATGTGATGCATCAAAAGGTAAAGAAACTGAAACTATGACATTACATTCACACAGGCAAGCATTCACCACAACAACAAACGCTCATTTACCTGCCAGATCTTTAGGTCTCTTGTTCTGTATTCAGGCGCATAAAATAATTTGTAATTAAGACTGAAAAGTGACAATAATATTTCCATTAAATGTTAGAATAAAGTAGGCAGTTTGAGTCTTCCAACTCTGTCACAACCCACTTTCCTGTCTGACCACTATCAAATAAAGGCCACTAGAGCCATGAAAAAAAAACCTTTAAAAAAGACAAAAACAAAAAAAGGAGGCAATAATGAATGTGAGGCGTAAAATTTGTTGGGAACATCACACGTTCTAAAGGGCAAAAAACACGACTGGCCTTCTTGGATTTTAAAGCTTGACACCAACTGAAGAAACAAAACATTGGGGATTGGTTCTGTTTCACTACCGTCAAATGGGTTAAATGACAGACTTGACCATGGCCATCTTGGATGTGTTTCCATCAGCCAGCCAATACTGATCACTTCACCCACATACTTCTGTGAATGGAAGCTAGCAGTTTTGCAACCGGGAACCTTTTAATTTGCGCACTTGCGACTGGTTGGACCAACTCTCAACCTCATCAGCTTGGTGTTGCTTAAAAAACTATCTGATCTGAACACCGTCTACTGGGCAACACAAGTACATGTACACAGTCGTAAAAATGTACCTCTGCACAGACTTGTTGAGTACGCATGGACCTAATCAAAGGGAGGTAAGGCCTCAGTGTGCGGAGGCCTTGACCGCTCCTAAATCCAGTCATTTGTCTCTACTCAAGTTGGTGGATCAGAGCCGGAACAGCGTCCAGAAGACATCTCCGTCCTGGCTGGAAGTGTTTTGTGAACGGTGTTACTGTCTCCAATGTCTGCTTTCTCTTAGTCACATCTACAGAAACATTTATGCCTCTGCGTATCCTCCAGATTCTCCCTGACCTTTGCCCTGACCCACTAACACCCTTTGATCGGGTGATCTCCAGGTTACCAACGCCTTCAGTCCTGTAGTAGCTGATACTATTTTTTTCTCCACATCAGCTATGCTTAATACTAACCCCACCCCCCTTTCCCGTTTCACCACTTACAACAGTCAATGAAGCTTTATGTGGCGTTGAATACCGTATATAGCTGTGGTTGAGCTCCGTCTGCCAAAGGCTCCATTGTTTTCAGCTTTTTCTGTTTATGGATGAGCATCACAAGTCGGACTGGATTGGCGAAACAAGCAGAACTGGGTGGGTATAGCGACAGTGGAGGAAGGAGAAGAAGAGGTGGAAGCGGAGTCAGCTTTCTTCTTTTTGCAAGCATCACTTTCCAAAATTGTCAATTTTTAGAACAAATAATTTACACCGAAAGCTTTTCTGGATTGTTATCAATTTCTAATCGCAGCCGGCTTTTATTTCAAAAATTGTTTGCTGGCGCCAATTTGCGGACAATAGATAGCATATGGGTTACCATTTGAGCTGACAGATGTCAAAGCTGAGCAAATAGAGAGGAGTAGAAAAGAAAATAATAATCACAAGTAGCTTTAAGCCTTCTCTGTGACCGGGTGTCAGAGGGGTCAGATGTAGAGTTGTGGGGGGCAGAGGGGGCTGGGGACAAACAACAAAGAAGTATGGAAACAGGGGAGGTGGAGTGTGGTGCTGCGATAAATGTAAGTAGGTCACATTAACATGTCGCTTAGTGTATAGCAGAAGGGGTAGTGTTTGGGGTTTTCCGCTTACAATCCAAATATTGCTCCACATGGCGCAGCAATTTTATTATCTTATTTTTTTTACTTTCGCTTTCTGTACACTCATGCTTACTCTGTCACCTCTGATTTCTGATCAGCGGTTAGCTCTCAGGGGATTTCCTGATAATACTGTACACATTAATCACAAAAACTATCACAAAAAAGTACAGCAGAGCAAGAGAAACTTCCCATTTTTTTCTTTTATTTTGAAACAAATGCCTTTATTTTGAAATGAAACTATTGCAGGGGAGGAAAATTTAGAGGATTTTGTATTAAATGAAATGATATTCTGGCATTTCCAGAGCTGAGCAACATGGAAACTATTTATTTTTTCCTTTGGAAAAGCGTCTGAGTGTCCTAAAAAGCGCTATATAAATTTGATGTGTTATTATTAAATGTAAAAATGGCATTTGGGTTGCAATTTAGATTGAATCAAAATCAACTAAAACATTCAAACCTTCTTTGCCTAATGTCATTCATACACACACACACACACACTCCTGGCACATGCAGCACTGGAAATGGTGTCAGCCAGTATAAATCCTTTTTGACATATGAGCACGGCGTTGACCTTATTACCATGACAACAGTTTCTACCAGATAATAACTGTGGCACTGCTGACACAACAAAGTAGACTTTTATTGTGTGATGTGATTCTCAGAAGTGAATCTCTCACGGTTTTTTTTCCCTTAACCTACCTTTGCCTGCTTTCTTACTCCTGTGCCTGCCTCTTGTGGTTAGCCTCTCTTCTTTTCTTCCTGTATCCGTCTACGTGTTTGTGTGTGTTGGGAAATGTGTAATGCTTTTGTCAAACTAAGGTATGGAGAAAAAACAAAAAAAAATACAAAAAAACAAAAATAGGATCCAGGAGCTGGAAGGAAAAGCAACAATTCAGCAGCTTTCAAAACAAGATTGATATGAAGGTAGGTCAGGTCTATCTCTGGGCTTGTGAGCTCTCACTTCTGCAGCGTGAGTGTGTGTGTGTGTGTGTGTGTGTGTGTGTGTTTTAAATCTGTGTACGCCCACGCGAGAGTCTTAAAATAAATGCTTCTTCTTTCATACATGTGAGCGCATTCAGTGGAGCTGAACAACATATCCACCCCCTCCGTTATCCCCCCACCCCCCCGCCTGCTCCCCTCTGCCTCACATTCCCGCGCCCATCCTGCAGGAGACAGAAACCAGAGCGAAACGAGACTGAGTGATCAGCTGAGGTATCTGGTCCTTTTGGAGGTCATTTTCACTCCGTTGTTTGAACCGGTTTATCCACGCAGGGTTAAGCTGCGTTTTCATTGCAAATGTAATGAAATAAAATTTGCGCTAATGTGCGCTAATGTAAAAAACTAAAGAAACACTATTTTGCAATTGTGATGTTTCCGTTAGAAAAAAAATGCATCTAAAATTGTACGTGAATAAATTTGTTCACTGGATAAGACATTAAAAAACACGCCTCGTCATCATCCTCTGACCATTTCCTGTCGTCTTCTTCATGGTCTCCGGCAGTAGTAACATTTAGCTGTCAATCACAAAAAGCAGGGGTGTCAAACACAGTTTCATTTTGGGAAATATCATAAATATGAATGCTCTTAAAGGGCCGGTTGAGCCAGAATGTATTGATAAAACCCATAAAGCTGTTATTAATAAACAGCTTTCCCTCCAGGATTTTGATTGTTTTGTTTCTTTTTTGTGAACAAAATCACAGATTTAGCAGTGCTAATTTAGAAATTTCTAAGGAATACTTAAGATATTTGCACTAATGTATGATGCTAAATGTGACTGCTTTTATTCCTTGCAGTATTGATCACAGTCTGTAACTTGACATCAAGACATCACTTGGCAGCAGTCAATTAAGCCCAATGTTTTCAACTAATTCTGAGAAAAATGTTCAATAAAATCAGAAACAATGTGAGGATCTACTGATTTTGTGTGAATTTTGCAGTTTTGTGAAAAACTGGAGGGACGTATTTACGTAATTTGAACTCATATCAGCTTGTAAGCATGAAAAAGTTTGTTTACCTTTAAAAAATACAAGAATGGATGATATAGGTACATTAATAGTAAAAGGACAAATTAAAAACATTAAGATCCATACTTTATACCTCTGAGCAGTTCCACCGAAACGTGACCTTATCAGATGACTGCAGACTACGGTCCCAGTTTGGCGGACTGTCAGGTCATGACGGCACAGAACTGATTATGGTGTCTGGTTGTACATGTGGCAATTCTTTAACACTAAAATATCTTACAGTTCTTATGGTAAATCAGTAACTGCACCAGATGAGATCGTTCCTTAAGGGTGACCAGCTTCTTGCCTCGTCTGTTTTTCAAAGCTTATTGAAGTCCTTCAATTTTATAACCAGAATCACAGAATCTTTGTGTAGTCCTATACAATAAGCAGCAAATAACTTACTGTCATTTTATTTCAATAAAATCATATTAAACTGTATTCAGTAGTTTGAAGAGTTTTTTTTACTAGAATGATTTCTACAAACACTTGAGAACATCATCCATTATGACACCCAAGCATCTTGTTAGCCAGGAAGTCTATCTAACTCCTTGCTCAGCAGTAATGTCCGTCCACCACTCTGTGTGCAGTCTCCATGGTAACCAGGTGTTGCACTGGCAAAAAGTGGGGGTAGGTTTACCAAAGGCACTGGGAGAATCTGCTGGACAGAAGGATGTTAAGCTGCCAGCTACGTGCTAGTCCGCCCACCTGGACTCAAACACGTCAAAAACAAAAACATCTGGGCCTGTGTGAGTGTTGAGGCAAGAAATCCATCCTTTTGTCCAAGAGACCAAATTAGCAACAGAAGGCAGTGATGGAGTGGTTCAGCTCTGGCTGCTCCATGAAACCACACCATACATCATCAAAAGCCATGTTTGCACCTAGAAGAACCCTGAGTTGTGGCGCATGACGCTTTCGAGAGCCTCTCGAATATTTACGCGGCAAATGAACATATGGTAAATGAAGGACTTAAAGACTTGAGTGATGCTATTTCCTGTTCATCAGGGGAAGCTGTTCACATTTGCATTTACCTCACCTCATTTGGCGACAGCAATTTGAAGGAATTCATTCAGAACTTTTCAAATACTCCGCTTGTGAACACTTTGAACTCTCAAGTGAGCCAGGGAGGTAGGGACGGAGGGAGGGAGTTGTAGGTAGTGAAGGATGGATGGATGGATGTGTGGTGAGTCAGAGGGGATATTCAGGCGGAGAGAAGAGGGAGAAGTGCTGATGAATGGGTTGATGGCACACTGACCCACTAATGTTGCAGCTGTACTGCCAGTGGCTCTGACGGGCCTGCTGAAACACACACACACACACACACACACACACACACACACACACACACACACACACACACACACACACACACACACACACATGCACTCTCACACTGACACATGCAAATTAATACATCCTCCTTTTACTCACCGGACTTACTTCTACCTTATGCTACATAGAGAGACCTTTTATAGGCAAGAGTTACTTACACGATTTTCATTCTTAGTCAGCCGGGGAGACTGGAAACCACGCTTTGTCACTTCTTTATTCTAATTTCCTGCATGTTGGTAAAGGTCGTTACAGTGGAGGAAGCGACGTAATGCCAGTGCAGAAATACCAGGTTTCACAACCTTTGCTCCCACTTGCTTTCTAAATTAGGTGTTGTGTACATGTTGGGACTGGAAAGCTCAAACATCAAGAAAAACCTGATGAGGTTCAGAAGAATCATCAAAAATGTCATTTCTAAAATGACGATAACATGACCTTTGCTTTTTTTAAAACACACATTTCAAAATTAGACATTTCATAGCTCAACAACTAAGTCTTGAGAGTAAAAACAAGTGGTGCTCTACATTAAAGATTGTATTGTATTCTTTCACTGTACTTCCAGGGTCTAAATGAGAATGTTTTATGAATTTGTGTAAAAACATGCTTAAAAAGCTTAAAAAACCAAACAAACTCAATAGTCTGATAAAATATGTAAATGAATTGAGTTCCCACAGTTGTACTTTTAATTGTAAGCCTGTAAAAAAAGAAAATGAGTAATTCCAGTGTTCATAATAAAATAATAATAAGTAAACCTAAAGCATAGATAGTAAAATATGGCAATCTGTACTTAGATTGCCATTCAACATCAAACCTTAGCCACGATTTGTGACCAAGGATGATGGTAAAAGTTAGAAATCCAAGAAACCACGTCTACAGTTCTGCAGTGAGTGTGTTCAGGGGACCCCAAGCCAAAAGCGTGCATGGAGTCAACAGTCTAACCTCCGTTTTGTTCCGTTTTTTAAATAAAAAGTTGACATTTTCCTTTTCCAAATGGGAAAAACATAAAATCCAAGATGGTTGTCTTACACAGAAAACTTAGGTCTAGTCCAAATGGAGTCGAATATTTGGGAAAATGAAATATTTTCATTTTCCCAAAATGACACATTTTAAGCATAAATCCTTTTTGGCCTTTCATCCACACAAAGAGTCTGTCACTAAAAAGGATCATTTCTAAAAACTCAAACCAAAGTGGAGATTTGAGAAAACGACCCTCCTTAGAGAAGTCTTGCTGAAACGACAAAGAAAAGATGCTGCTGCCTTCCATCCAAACAACTTCCAAATCTATCACCGGCCGTCTGTGATAGATTTGGTGATGGTGCTTCCAGAGGGCAAATTTGATTATTATGTGCAGGGAAATGGTTTGTTTAGAGATTTATCTTGCAACCTATGCCCTGTTCTTAATATCAGTATGAATGTTATCTTTAAACAACACCTTGCCTCTATGATCGGAGTTGGCGATAGTCCGATTTTTACAACATGGTGTATGACAACACTTGTTTACCTAAAACTGATTGCAGAGCAAGAGTGAATTTAACCTTTTCTTTCTGCTGCTCTCCTACTTTCCCCACCCATACATTTTTTCTCCAGGTATTGCAGTTTCCCCTCACGGTTCCAAAACATGCATATTTGATGAGCTGTTCATTCTAAATTGGGCTATGGTGTAGGTGTGTGTGGTGTGTGTGTGTGTGTGGTGTCCATCCTGTGTGTCTCTTGGTTAACCTTGTAATGGACTCGGTTAGTTCTCCAGGATGCACTTTTCTTCTGGTGATAGCTGAACAGGTACAAGCAGGTGAAGAAAACGTCCTGGATGTAAAACATTAATTTTATTATCTGTTAATGAAAGAAATTGGTATCTTAACTCAGTTACGATGTGATTTCCTTATCGGTACTTGGACATTCTGTATTTTGTAAAAATCTTTCTCCTTTAGATGGATGGATGGTTAGAAAATAAACAAATAACTATAGAGGACTATTAAAGAATACAGAAAAACAGTATCTCAAGGGAGAGGGAAACATAAAATCTACAGCATCAAAGATGCAGCTTGTAATTTTTACAGAAAGATGTTTTTTTTCTTTCAAATTTATTAAAACTGTCACCACACCAGTATGAGATAGATAAAAAAAATCCAGCTCCTCCACCTCTTCCCTGCGCCACCACTGTTGTATGCAAAAATGCACCACTCCCAGTCAAAAACAACCAATCAGAGGCCGGAGGAGGGTGTTAGGGCTGTCAATCATCCTCCTGTTCGCTGCTCAATGGTGGAAAAACAACTTACCGTTACAGAAAAACCGTTTGTGGTGGCTATGCTAACCAGTGTTGTATATAGAATAGAAGTACTTTATTCATCCCAGCCGGGAAATTACTGAAATCTCAGAGTCAAGTAAAAGTTTAGGTTCCTCTCCAAAATATGACTTTGGTAAAAGTCCAAGTCAGTGACTGAAATGTTACTTGAGTTAAAGTCTTAAAGTATCTGAATTTTCTTGTACTTAAGTATGGAAATTACTGTAAAGATTTATGCACTCAAGTAATGTAATGAAAAGTATAAGTAAAAGTAAAACAAGCCAAATGCAGTTTGAATGACATTTTTATATTTTGGTAAACTTGTCAAATACAGTTAAAATAATGTACACAACCAAATGCAGGCAAAATTAAACCTGCTAATAGGTTTAATTTTGTTCATTTAGTTAAGAAAGTTCATTTAGTTAAGAAAATTAGGTGTTTTACCTATAGCACAAGGTAACTTAACCTGCTTTACCACTGAACCAGCTTCTGACATGAACCACATATAAACATGTGGTTCATGTCACAAATGGAACCCCATACGCCATGAACCACATATGCGTATGTGTCCGACTTTGTAGCAGTCAATCGGTAGGTTGGGTCAAAATAACGTTTCTCTTTCTCACTTTTTTGTAACGAGTAACTAAACCACACATTGAAAATGTATTGGAGTAAAAGTATGAAATTAAGTTCGGAAATATAGTGAAGTAAAAGTGAAAGTTATCAAAAGTTTTCATACTCGAGGAAAGTATAAAGTACTACAAAATATACTTAAGTAAAGTAGCGAAGTATTTTTACTTTGTTACTATTCAACACGGCTGCTAACTAGCATTAGCATTGGTGGCAGGCTATGCTGAACCTGCTGTTACTTAGCAAAGAGCCAGTGGGAGGGCGTTAGCATGAGAGTGATTGACAGAGCTAAAACCCTCCTCCTGGCTCTGATTGGTTGTTTCTGATTGAGTGGTGCATTTCTGCAGTTAGTATTAGGAAAAGACAGAGGAAATCAGTTTTTTTCAACAGATTTTCTTCCTCACATTGTCCTGTCAAGACATAAACAAGTTACATACTGCAGCTTTAACATGAGATTTAGCTGAGCCAATAATGGATTCTTCCCAAGATGTCCAATAATGTTGTATTGTTGACACCAGTGGCATCGTTGCTACAATCCTCCTCCAGGAACAATACCTCCACTTAAGATACAAATCAGATTTCATCTAAAGAATGAAGCACCAAGTTGGCTGAATGAGCTCTTGAGAAATAACTTACTTTTGCCTCAACAACCCACACTGGCTACTAAAACTCAACACGGGTTTTATTTTTTGTACTGATTCATTTTGGTTTCTGGCTGGTTTAGACACAATCAGTTTTGTTAGTCTTAAAAGGTTCACAACACTCCGACATTATTCACTGTGTTTCAAAACAGTCTTCAGTGTATTGCAATGTGAAGAAGCCAAGCGACGCTGACAAAGCACCAATGTGTGTAACCCGTCTGAGAGTTGGTGACAGGTCATTCTGAAGAAGACGACAGACTCCAAGTGGCTTAGCACTGGGCCAGTAGAGACACCAGTGGGATGCCACCCCCTCCCCACGAAAAATAGGCCAGGCAGAGTGTTGGGCACTCTGTCAATGGAGGGTCTTTGTACATTTATGGTTGTTAGAGGCAACATTTCATCATTGCATTTGGTGTATATGAAAAGAAGAGTATCAGTTCACTCTTGGCCCTTTTCCTAAAGTGCAACATTTTCAAATCAGAAATGCTTTTTGCTACTAAATTATTGAATATATATATTGAATATGAGCTCAACAGAAAAGATTATTATTGTTTTACTCTGTTATTTAGGTTATTCAACTATCACAGTGATGTAAAGTGCTATTATGCCTATTCAGCATTCAACTGTTTTAGGAACTCTGACCATTCAGGGACTTTAGACGCTGACATAAGCATTGGGTATGACTGTGGTGCTGCTCAGGGGCGGAGCTATAGGGTGGGGCTGGGGGGCGGTTGCCCCTCCTGCCCCCCGAACCAGGCCGATGGGGGCCCAGGTCTGGAGGAGCCAGGGAGGGAGGAATGGATTCAAGTCGCTCGAATGTCTGATTATAGACCGAGAAAGTGAGAAGGTGCGCCCCCGCCTGTTGAGAAAGGTGTATTTAATGTCAATCGTTGTCTGTTGTGTACTGGAAACACACAAATATGAAGGTTCCAACCAGATCCTTTGTATGTAAAAACTGTAATGTAAAAAAATTTACATAACGTTGTACGTTTTTTAAAAAAAAGATGTTAAGAGTTAAAATGGCTTTTGTTTAGTTTGTGAAAAAACATTTTTTCAATCATTTAGTTGTTGGTTTTTTCTTAAGTTTATTTGCATGCAAAATTTCAGTAAGCAGGACGTTCAAACTGCTATGGAAACATAAAAACATCACAAACGCGTCACAGTCAATAGTTGAAAACCAGTAGCAGTTGTTACATTTTACTAACTGCCATCAATCCGTCAATACACATCACATATGAGTGGGTGGATGGGTAGAACTTCTTTTATTTCCTTTTTTTAATTTTGTTTTGTGGTTTTTCGGGTGTTGTAAAAAGATGATTTGCCATAATTTTTGTTATTCAATATTTTGAGAGTACCTCTTTGTATTTAAGTGTTGCATTATCCTTTTTAGTCAGAGAAGCAGGTCAAACTTGATGATTGATCATTTAAAAAGACAGATTCTAATTTGGGAAACCTTTATGTATGAAAGCAAATTATTTCGATTCCAAATTTTCCCTGGAATATGACTAAAATCTTGTTTGTCTCAGTCTGGTGGAACCAATATCGAGTGTCGTGGTGTTTCATCAGTCATTCTTACAGAACTGTTTATGGCAGAGTCCGCATAACAGTAAGTTCAAAACATTAATGGGTCGGCATATACAGGAAAAGGTCAACGGCTCTGACATAATGCAGCAAAGCCTAAAGAGCTACAGTAGATGGGCAGCTTTTGGCATCAGTGTACACACACACACACACACACACACACACACACACATCCAGGCTTTGCGCTCCCAGCGCAGCCTCCAGGCTGGCACATGGAGCAGTGGGGGGAGGGAAGGCAACATGCCCAAGGATGAGACTGAAAACACAGAGCGATCAAAGGATGGTAAGATGGCTGCACGACTCTGCCTGCCTGCCTGCCGCGTTCCCGTTCCAATCACTACCTCACACGGAAAGGCGACGCCTCAGTCATAAATCATGGATTTTCGGTTTTCATTTTATAAAAACTCCAGTACAAAATAAATAAATAAATAAATTACAGTAGAGGAATTCACTGGAAAAGCTCTCGGTGATGATTACTGTTATTACTGAAATTCTGTTTGAAACACTCCGATAAGCTTTACGTTACACGGCGCTGCACTTTAACCTTGCTGTAAATGATACAGCACAAGGAGCCGATAACACGGTTCAAGAAGAAATGAGTTAGTAATCAGGAAAAGACACAGAGCATGAGAAGGAGGGGTGTTGTGTGGAGAAGTGTTGACCTAATTCTGCTCAAATGGCTGCCCGTCCAATTGTTGGTGCCATAAACTGTGATGCCTGAGACTCGGGTTGAAACGGGCTGGTAGAGTAAACACAATCCAGTGTGCAATTTGCCCAGGTGTACAAATATAATACACTGTTCAGGATCTATATGTGTTTTCTTTTCTCTTTTTTTAACTCATGCTGTTTAATATGCGTGGCTCTGCTTGATGGGGGAGGAGAGGCAGTCCTGCATCGTGGAATAAAGGGAAAAAAACTGGATTCATGGGAGGAAAGCTATGCATTAAAGGAAGCAGTAAAGAAGCCCTCGAGATGCATGTTAACAAGCAGAAAATGGACACTAATATAGACAAAAAGAAAAGTTTACGTCACCGTGGAGATCTGTTGTTTCCTTTCACAAAGACGTCATTATAGTTTGGTGTAGTTTCATTGTGAGTGTGTTTGCTAGTTTTCATTAGTTATTATTAGTGCAATTTTCTTTGGTTTTAGTTGTAGTTATTGTCATGAAGCAGTGTGGTGGTGGTGAGGAGAGACGCTGAGACCCTGGTTATGGTGATGATGATTTAATGAATTTAATGAATTGCTCATAACAGTCCACGACAGGCGGCACAACAGGAAAACAAGCACTCAGCTAACTGCCGGTAGCAACTGACGATGCAGACTGAACAGATGAGCTAAGCGATGAGCTAAACAGTTCTACTGGAAGCTAAGACAGACAAGCCTAGACAAACGTGTCTCAGGTTAGACAGCAATAGACAACGAGAACAATTGACAAGGACCCAACGAAGAACACAGACAACAGGTGAGACTAAATACACACTGGGTAATCAGGGTAACGAGACACAGCTGGGAAACAATCAACGGGGAAGACGCAGAGACGGGACTCACAGGGAACAGGACTACACAGAAAACTCAAAAATAAACATGCAGAAACACAGATCGTGACAGTTATAGTTTCGAATTTTTCTGAGTGAATATGCGTAATAAATATGCAACAGAAAATAAAATTTTCCAAAAAACTATTAAATTACTATTGAACAATAATTGACTCTGGCGACGCCATTTTACGGACCAGTGTAATTGCCACCAGGAGGTTTATGGGGTGAGGTAATTTGCTGATAGATGACATAAACTGAAGGGAAAAAAAACGTTACATCAGTTTAAAAAGGATATATTATAATTTCAATATGTTTGTTAGCTTTACAAATGCACAATATAGTTCCAGTTAGTTATAGATTTTTCCCCATTAATTACTGTTTTTATTTATTTCAGTCAACAAAAATCTTGTGTAAATTTCAGTGGCTATTCCGGTAGTTTTAGTCGACCAGAGTAGCTTTGCACAAAGAGGAACTTTGGTATACATCTGTCTGCACGTCTCTTCGTCTTCCTCTGTCTCCTGCTACTTGCTGTCATAGTTGACAGAATCCTACGTGGCACCAATTACCACAGTCTCACCCTGCCAGGTTGAGCAGAGCGAAGTCAGAGCGAGTCAAACGACAGGAGAGGAGCTCTTGAAGCTCCACTGGGGGGTCAGAGCCTCTGACTTTGACTGGAACACAGGTCTCCGACCTCAGAACCTGTCTCATTTTGTGTTTTAGGACGTTCCTGACGTGTATTTTTTTTTTAAATGGCCAGACAGTCTGTTGAGGACAAAACATCTTGACATTCTGGCCTTTTAGGAGAGAGAATTTTAGATTTTTATGGCAGTATTGAAGATTGTTGGAAAAACTTCGCCACCTCTCTCACACAGCAACTTAAAACTCAAATAAATGCATCCCCAAAACAAATGTAATTAATACTTACAGTAGGTAATGCACATAAAATAAAGTCAGCACAGTATAACGTACTAATGCGAAATGTCACATCAGCACCAGCTGAAAATAGAAAATAAAACATCACAAGCTTTTGTTCACACAGCTTTTGTTGAAACATTAAGTCTCACTTTGATTTAAACTGTAGGTGTGCTTTTTTTTTTGGTTAAAATATATATTTATTCCTTCATTCTGTAAAGCTATTCACAGTGAGTAGAATATCCATAAGTTTTATTCAAGTAAGGTTAGCTCTACTTCTTAAAAATATTACTCAAATACAAAATATATGACTTTTTTTCTTCTTCAAAGAAGCTACTCAAGTAAATGTAACTATTGCTACCAACCTACAGACTTTGATAGTGACTTTATAATATCATTTACAATACTTCCTGTTACCAATGGTTGCTTCTGGTCCATGAGTACAATAATTGTGAGAGAACTACATCTAATAAAAAATGTAAAAAAGTATAACATGATCATGTGCTGGTAAAAATGTTGTAAACTTTCAAGTTAAAACCAGATATTGGACAGATTGTCGTTGTTTCAGAGTTAACATGGCAAGCCTCTTAATGAGGAAGGACTACCTTCCTACCTGTCGACTCACCTGATGCTCAGCAACATTGTAGCTGCAAACATCATGAAAACTAAACACCAACTTGACCTGAAGTAACCTCTGGAATGAGGCGAGACTCAAACTCCATCTTGTGACAGAAACTGCTCTCTGTTTGGAAAACAGCTCAGTCAGAATGAAGTGAGAACATTTACCAATAGGAATTTTTAAGGTCCCCTCCCTACAGATTCTCAATTGGATTTAGACCTAGACTTTGACTGGGACATTCTAATACATCAACATGCTTTTATGTGAGCCATTCTTAGAAGATGAATCCCTGCCTGCATCCCCAAACATGATTCCCACACCATGATTCATCTGCCACTACCACATATGTGCTGATGATTTCTGCAGTTGCCATGAAGTGCGTAGGTTAATATTTATATTTATAGTAGTTTGTTTCTGACGGAAACCTGTTGCACTGAATGACTTGACTTGTTAAAAATAAACCGGGGTTGAATATAAATGCGCTAAATATCGGACCAAATATATTGCCGTTTATCATTGTAATGTGATGAAATGCTAAAATCGTTCAAAGTTCTGTACTTGATAAAGTGTTGCTTCCTGTTGGGTGATTTCAGCATTGGTCAATGTTTTACCTAGATTCCATGAAAGCAACAATAAAGGTGTTTTATTATTAATATAAGGCAGAAGGTGAAGGTGCCAGTATCTTTATGTGGGCCTCTCTGTCTCTATTATTTTAATAATCGATTAATATGCTATTTTGACAATTAACCGAATGAAAAAAATAGGCACCTTCTGTGGAGTTTTTATTTAAGTCTATTTTATGCAGTATTAGAAATTCATCAAGACACAAATAAAGATTTTTTTGCCCAAAATGCAGTTAACACAGCATTTTTTGAGTCTGTATAGTCCAGTTAATGATTAATCCGTTACTAAATCAGTTGATTTAATTAGTTTATTAATTTGTCACAATTAATCACATTAACTATTTCAACCCTAGTCTTGATTTTAAAAATATCAGAGTCAGATTTGCAGAAGTCAAAATATCAGCACACAACAGCTGCTCCTCATTGGTTAAGTTCGTCGCTATCAGGCCAAAACCATCAGCTTGTTCTGAAAACCTCAAAGCATCCAAGTCAGAATCGAACGTCAGAATCTGATCTTCTATCTGCTGATTTTTTGATTAAAGTTTTCAAATCTGCAATCAAACTTTGGAATGAGAAGAATTCGTCTCCAGACGTCACCGACTTTTCCCCTCTTCCCGTCGCTCTTGATCAGCCAGCGTAAAACGCTGTCCTGGTGGTTCATTGACCAACTGGGAGTTTTACACAGAGAGCCGGGATTTACAGGAGAAACGCAGACAAGAGCTACTTAGTTTTTACTTCTCCTTTCGCAGTAACCAGCTCAAACGAATCTCCCCCCCCCTTCTTAGTCACCACGGCACTTTAAGGGCCCACTCTTTCGCTTTCTGTTTCTTTATGATATCATTCCTCTCTCCCGGAGTTGTGTTGCTTTCCAGTCAGCTAAAAGTCCCCTGGCACAGCTGAGTAGTAGTGAATGTGTCATCATTCACTATGCGAAGCGCAGGAACTTCCCTGCTTACACACAAACACTTTGCTGCTGTAGCAGCGTCAAATTTCACTGAATCAATGCGCCTTGTTTATTAGCCGGGTGCTTCCCTGGCCTCTGTGACCGTCCAGGGGAATTTATGTTGGGAAGTGGAGAGGTTCGGGGGCTGGGGGAAGGACTACCAAGTGCGGTTTCATTCCAGACGTTGATATCAGTTCTTGACATGCCGCTACATGGCTTAACGTGAACGGTTACCTGTTTTACGGTGTGAATTCATGTGAACAAACGCCCTTTCCTCGCCTTTTGCAGAGGGTGAGGGGGAGACAGCAGCAGATACTGCCAACAGCTAGATAAGCTAATTGACTCCCTGACTGTCTAAATGAAAAGCCAATTGAGATGCAGCACCGCGTCTGAGAAGCGACTCTCATCAACAATGAGGAGAATTTTAATGGTTTGCTTTGTTTTTTTCCCCTCGAGTCAGGGACTGCAAGGTAAACGGCCCACCAGGACAATTTGCCTCCCAGCATAGATTCAACCCCACTGTCGCAGCACACACACACACACACACACACACACACACACACACACACACACACACACACACACACACACACACACACA
>CAEGAF010055354.1:0-31479 GCA_903067075.1 Micropoecilia bifurca | reverse complement strand
TGTGTGTGTGTGTGTGTGTGTGTGTGTGTGTGTGTGTGTGTGTGTGTGTGTGTGTGTGTGTGTGTGTGTGTGTGTAACTGAGGGGGTCCCATTCGGGAATGCCCAAACACGTCCAAACAAACGCGCCTTTCTCGTCCACGTTAACTGCGGAAAGCGGTGAAAACGAGAAGATAAGCGAATATCTGTAGTTTTCAGAGCACGTAATTGGGCAGGAATTGACTTTAAGTTGCTCGAAAACAAGACTGAGTTGTAAAATGAAGCGCTTTGGAGCGTCAAACCGCCTGACTGTGCGACGTGTCTGTCTCCAGATGTTCAAAAAAAATCCTCCTGACTCCCGGGGCGTGTTGGGATTCGCATGTAATGGCTCTCTGTCTCTCTCTTCTCCCTGTTTTCAACGTCGTTCAGTGTTAAGTTGTATAACTGGAACTCGTGCTGTGTGTTAATTGATGCGTCCTGTGGGTGGAAAATAAGCGGTGATGTGCATCCGTTCGCATTCCTCTCATTTTTATCAATTTTCAGAGGGTCACAATGTTGGTGCTGGCAGGGATCGTCGTTTTGCACATCACCACCGTCATCCTACTCCTGGTGGCCACCATTGATAACGTGAGTACTTTTTATTTTCTTACTTACTGGGGGGCAGAAGTGATTTTTCAATAAGTGATGGCAATAACAAAGCTGGGAAGTTTAAAAATATTGCACTGACTGACAAAAATCTCTGCTAGTTTGTTTTCAATTTGGATGGTGACGTCACAAGAGGCAACAGAACTGAGCTCGTGGGTTTGGGTCAGTCAGGCCCTTCAACAATTTAAATACTCATGTTTTGCCATTTTAAAAATGCAACCGACTTTGTAAAAACTTTTGTAAAAAGTTAAATAGCGTCAACTGAGACGGCCAATGGTCCATTTGTATGTACACTAGCAGATTCAGGTTAGGAAAAAAATATATAAAAGATCATTTCATTTTGGAAATTTCCAACAAGCAGATGGCACCCATTTGGTGGAAAGGCCCATTTCATGTAATCAGTAGTGAAAGCAAGCCTTTGTGAAAGCTAGACAGCAGCTTCAGCATACATTGCTTCATGTTTTACTGTGGAGAGTTTTTTCACTATTAACAGTGGAGTGTCAGCTGTTTATGATCACAACAGTTTGTTTGTGTTAGCTGTGGGGTGATAAACACTGATGCTACTTTAACTGAGGGTTATATGAAATGTCCTTGGATCATTTGAAAGCATAGAAGAACTTAAGAAACCCTGAAATCTTATTAAGCTAGCTAAGTCATTACGCGCTCTCAGCTTATCAAAATAAAAGCACTTCCTGCTTTGTTCATTCAGAAATTCTACATTCTTGCTCATTTGGTGTCTTTACTGACCTCTGCCCATTATTTTGCACTTTATAGCTTTGCAAAGGGGCCCTGATGCCAAAAAACATTGACAAATAGAGGGAAGGTTTCATTTATCTTGAGCTGTGTTTTAAAGAATCCTTGTTTAATACAGATTTATCCACTTCACGTTTGATCAGTCTAGATATCTGAAATAAACAATCTTGAAAGTGAAATACATTCCAGATTCCTTAAAAAACCTAAAACATCCATTAGTTTACGTTTTAAAGGAAGCTTCCAAGCAGATGCCAACTTTAGCGTCAGTATTGGTGAACAGTAAGCCTGTCTCTGTAATCACTTAGTGCAGATCTTCATTCTGCACTAAGTGATGTAGTGAGATGTAGACGTCTCACTATTAGTTGACCCTTAATTATGAGACTTAATTTCCTTTTCCACTTAGCAATAAGAGTCTCAAAAAGAACTGTAATGTGGAAAGCTTAAAACACTCCTTCATATTCAGGCCTCATGATATTAGCTTACACAAAGACACATGCTAACAACAATGGGATAACCTTTCAGGAAACATCCTTCACATTGATTAGAAATGTTGTGGATCTTTAGTTTTATATTATTAAACCTATCCTTAGCCCTGAATTTTTTTTTTTTTTTTTTTTACATTTTTGGCAAATATTCCTGAAATTCTATACGGTGTTTTCTACTGCAGCTCCAATGTTTTGGTGTGACAATAAATAACAAAATGTAAACACCTCAAAAAAAGGCATTTTCTTAAAAAATAGTGAATAACAAAGAGAAAAAAAGACAAATGGCATTATCTAAGAGTCATAATTATTTGCTATATGCTCTATGTGATGTATTTTACACACAGAAGTGTGTGTGTGTGTGTGTGTGTGTGTAAAATATTTTTACGAAGACTGTGGATTTTATCTTGACTAAATAATGCTCTACAACAGCAACACAAATAGAAAAACCAACTATGACATGTTGTTTTGTATGTGATTTACCATGTTTAAAGTGAATTTGATTTTACATAATAGTCTGACTAATCTCATCAAGTTATATCTGTATCAGAATTTCTTTTAGTTCAGAACAACCTAAGTTTTCAACATTGCCTTTTAATGCATCTTTGGCCTCACGGCGCAAGTGTGTAAAGCATTGAGAATAAAGCCTGACTTGAATGTCAAAATATGTTTTCACCGCCTACTGTGTTGCAGATCTTCAAACCTCCACATGCACAAAAACAAGCAGAGCAATGTGTATATAATAATAAAAAAAGCTTTGTAAGAGAACAGTGAATTGGTCTGCCTACACTGATAAACACATACACACACACACACACACACACACACGCACACACACACACACACACACTCAGATTAGAGGGAAAAACAAGATGAGGAAAGAAACCTTTGCCGACAATACAACTTCCAAATGTTTGTAATGTAATCATTATGTGCCTCTGTATGTTTTGACGTCTATTCTTGTTTTCAGGCTTGGTGGGTTACTGACAAAGAATACACAGACCTGTGGGGCAAGTGGGACTTAATAGGCTCAGGCTGGCATTATGGCAATCTGAAGGAATACTCAGATGTCCAATCAGGTTTGAATACAAAAAAAAAGAAAAAATGTAACATCAGCGGTGTTAATTGAAAAAGTAATTTTTTTTCTCTTTAAACTCTCCGTCTCACTGCAGACTTCCTCCAGTCGGTGCAGGCCACCTCGGTCCTGGCCTGCGTTTTCACCATCCTGGCCCTGTTTGTGTTCGTGGCTCAGCTGTTTACCCTGCCCAAAGGGCAGAGGTTCATCTTCACTGGCATTTTGCAGCTAATCGCTTGTAAGTAACCTGGAGTCAAATGCAGAGTGCTGCTGTGAGAGATATTGATTCATGTCCCTGTTTCATATTGCTGGATTTTGTTTCTTACGGATGCCACATGCTTGGCTGACTGAGGTCAATAATGCCATTAAACCTCCATGCCTTCGGAACGGAACGATGCAGACGGTTGGAAAAAAATACAACATTCAAGCAGAAATAAGTATGAGATTTTGTAGCATTACCAAAAGACGCATTATTAGCCCTAAAGCTAAATGACTAAAAAATAATAACTTGTTTAAGATCATGTTTTAAAGGTCAGAGAAAACCTGTGATGCTTGAGCTTCTATGCACAGATCAGCTCAAATGAGATGCAAATCCTAAACTGTAAATGGCAGCTTATGTTTGCTCATTATGTAGATTGTTATTAAGTTATAAATTGTGAACACTTCTCTTCCTGGTCTTTCTTACTTACAGCCACTTATTCTGACTGCAACAGCAGTTTTGGTGCCAGTGTGTTATAGATGCTTTTTCACATTTTTGGGTTTTATGTGACAGAGCCACACAGAGTAGCATAAGATAAAATTTTTATACAATTAAACATCTAAAAACACGACTTGCATTCTTATTCAGTTTCCTTCACACTGACAACCTAAAATAAAATTCACGTAATTGGCAAACGGAGTCCATGTGTGTGTAATGTAATCTCAGTTTAAATCTGGCTGTTTTATGAAGGCCTAACAAGTTTGTTAGAGAACACAGGTGAACACAGTGACAGACAACTAACAATATACTCCTGAAAACATCATCCCCATGTGAAACATAGAGGTGGTGGCATCATGCTAAGGGAAGCTGATGTTGAACAGAGACAGGAAAGTTGGTTAGAGCGGATTGGTAGAAGAATGGAGCTAAATATGCAGCACGATTTGAGACTAGTCAGAGGTTCAGCTTCCAGCAGAACTACCACCCCTGACAAACACCAAGAAGTTCATTCATGTGTTGCAGTGACCCAGTCAAAATCAGGGTCAAAATCCAGTTGAGAATCTGTGGCAAGACTTAGAATTTAATGCTTGATATTCTCCATCAAATCTGACAAAGCTTCTACAATTTTGCAAAGAAGAATGGGTAAAAATTCACGTCTGTACATGTTCAAAGCTGGTAGAGACATAGCCTAAAAGAATCGCAGCTGTAGTTGAGGGAACAGGTCATTGAGCAAAGTATTGACTCATTTTCTTTTTATTTAAAAAAATTGTCTTAAGTTGTGTTGTTATGTCACATAAAACCTAAATGAAATACTTTGAAGTTTGCGTTTGTAAAGTGCCAAAATGTGAAAGAGCTCGTCTCTTTTATAGCCAGACGAGTTGCTGGGAAAACCTTTCACCCAGGCTCATTCTGACGCCTAGCAGTTTGTTCTCATCTTGTTTGTTCCTACAAACAAGATGAGAGATTCATCTATCTGGGAACAATAACTGTGTTCAGAGATCTTCCAGGAGTTTTATCGTCCTTTCCATTGTTTCATCTGTCAGTGCCTTTGGCTGGGACACGTTTCCTGTCGATCTGCCAGCTCACTCAGCTCTACAAGCACAACTTTTTAACTGTAGTCTCATTATCAAGATCCTCGTGAATTCAACTTGATGTTTTGTTTTAAGACAATTTTTTCTGGTGCACATATGTATCAGATAATGGTTAGGTTTTTTTTTTTTTATCTCAGGCAACACCCAAAGACTCCTCCAATGTCTTTACAATCCCCAGTGGAGGACACAGAAGGGTGCGTCAGTTTTAGACTCATGTTTCTGTTCGACTAAAGAATTAGACCAGGTGGTAATACACAGAAACATCATCAGCTTTTAGGAATCATGAACTCGTCTCTTTTCATCTCACAGGAAATAAAGAAAAGTAAAACATTTAAGGCATTTTAAAGTAAGAGCGACGTCCTTATGCTGTGACTGTGTTTGCGTTATTGTGTGAAAGCTTGACAATGTATCAACAATAAACAATAGAGGAGAACGGCGTTCGAAATCACTGGGTGTAAAAAAAGAGCCTGTCTTAATGTGTACCTTTTTTTCCATTTTCATCTCAAAAGCAAAGATTTAGTTGAAGCATAGCTCACCAAACAGCTGCCAGTGAGCTGAGAATGCCTGGGATGTTACATTATTCAAGGCACCAAAGCTTTGTTGCTTCAGTCACGATTCAAAACAATTGGATTTTCCCATCCTGGAAGCCTCTAGAGGTTTTTTTTAGTGCACAGCCATGTACTGCAATGCATCAAATAATCACATCAAAAATACTTGAATATGACATGCATTTTAAACATGACTTTAATCGGAGTGATCCTTTTAGATGTTTTGGTGGTAGTTCCTACTCTTAACGGATCGTGTTGGCCCAGATTGTTTTAAGGAAATAGACAATCAGTAATCAGCAGGCGACTATATGGACACCTGATGACTTCACTGCTGACCAAGAAATAGTTACTGACTTCTTCCTTGAGGACGAACAGCCACAAGAGGTCATTCATAAAAAAGCTTGCTCGTCACAGAGTGCTTTATCTGCTTTATCCAGGCATGATAATTGAAAGTTGAGTGGAAGGAAAACGTGCGCTAGGAAAATCTGCACCACTAATAGGGATAACTAGTCTGTTCAAAGGCGTGGAGTAGATTGCTGCAGTGTCAGAGTTTCAAAAGCCATCGCAAAGAGAAGCGTTCAGAAAACAGCTTTTTACATTCCTTCTGTTAAGCCAGACGGTTTTCCAGGGGTCTAAAGTCAGTGCAGCCAGACCAAGACCCAAGTAGATGGACATGCTTTCCTGTAGGGCGACATCTTAAAATAGCTGGTATTTACTGGACTGATGTAAGATTGTAACATTGTGAGAACCTCGGTCTTGTAGTTAGGGTTTGGCTTTGCTTATCATTTACATTTATCATTTTTAAAAAAATCATGATAAGAATGTTGATTTAGCGTTGTCAAAATAAATTCAAACTAATGATGCTTAAAATAGCCCCAAACTGTCTGTATTGTTGGGATTGTTAGTTTTACTATTTTCTCCACTGTTTTTTGCATTGAGAGTATCAATAAATATCAATACATTTCAAAAATATAACTAGATGTAATGTAATTACTGTGTGCAGATTAGTGATATAAATCACACTTTTTTGTGTGACTGATGTCCTAAAGAAGCGCATTGAAAATGGGCAGGTATGGGTACGATAACACAAAGTATATTGCTAACCCCTACTTATAATAATCATCGTGATGAACAGAAATAAAAGCTTGAAATATAATCAGGATCTACATAACATTAATTGTTTTACTGTTTGGCCTGGAGCTGTACACAAACCCTCCAACAATCTTGGCGCCGTTGACTTTTTTTCCTTTTCAGAGAAAACATGACTACTTCAAAAAAATCTCATCTCTGTGCATCATCACTCCCCATTTCCTTCCTTCCTCCTCTCCTGCAGGCCTGTGCATAATGACCGCAGCCTCGATCTACACAGCGCAGTTTCACACCACTGACAAAAAAGGAGGGTACGGGCACAGCTACATTCTGGCGTGGATCTCCTTCGTCCTCACTCTCTTCCTCACCATCACCTACATCGTCCTGCGGAAGAGGAATGACTGAATCTGAGGATGGGGTGTGTCCTTTGTCCTTTCAGTCCTTTCAAGACTTGTCAGCTTCATCCCCAGTTAGGAATATGTTGGAATGCTAACGAGCCAATACTCTTGTTTTGATCTTAAGTTGGAAGTTGGAGAGTGGGACTGTAAGTGGGTAAGATAAGGAGTTTTCATCTGTGTAACCTTAACTAATTAATCATTTATCATTTAGCTACTTGTAGGTCTGGAAACTCAGTCCAGACGTTATCAGTATTTTAAAGTCTGTGTGAAATGTCACTTGCTGTTCTTCTGACTGTACTGACTAGATTTCCGCTGCGCTCATGTCTGATCTGATCGTCCAAGTTTAATGTGTGAGTGGAACAGATCCATTCAGTATTCCTCAATTTTCAGGTTGCTGAGCTAATTTATATGTTAAGCAAAAATGTAAACAATTTTGAATTTGTTGTGAATTTTCGCTAATCCGTCCCACATCTAAAGGCTCAAATGCATAATATCGGAACGAATAAAGCAGGATGAGAAAATAAGGTCCCGGGAATCCTTAACCCAATTGGAAATGTGTGTTCTGTGCTTAAAAGATGGGCCTCTGCCTGAAAACCAACTAATTTGAATGAACTCTACCATTTTGATAAGAAGTATCCAGCCAGAATTATACCAAAAGCTCAGTGAGGGTCCATATTTATTTTTGAGTGTTTATAGAACAAACATTTTATTCAAACTCATGCATCAGATTCTTGTCTTCTAAAAATTTCTGAAGTTACATGAGGCATCATCCTGTCCTGGGAAAAAATAAAGTAAAAGAAAAAAAATTAACATGAAACTTACTCCTGTAATGAGCGGATCTAACCTCTGATCAGAATTGCAGCTTATGTCTGACGCTTATATCCAGGTTTTATTCTGCAGCGGTTGCTGACATCCTAAGACACAAGCGTTGGGTCATTCATCTTTTCTGTTGCTGAGCTAAAAGCTAAAGTTTCTAACAAAGTTGTGATGTGAAAAGATGAGCACCTTCAGAAGAAGCTCCTGGGATATACTGTATTTTGGAAAGATATGTCGAGTGAATCCATCATGTGAGGAAATTGTGTTGTGAGGCTGATGGTTGCTGCTGCCCTGTACCCCACAGGGTACAGTGACTTACCTAAACAGCAATAACAATGAACACTCTTGAAACAAAAGCCTTACTTCACAGAACATTTAATCGTTTCTCATTATTTTACAAGTATGGTATATGCCTTCTACGTCTATGTACAATGTAACCAATTATATTTTTGTAGCATTTTGTATTGAGTGTATTTTTTTTAAGCTATGTTTTGTTTTCTGTCTGTAGTCGGCTGCTATCTTATGTAAAGTACGTTTGTACAAGTGAACCTTAAAACGATCCAGGGATGAAGAGCGGAGGTGTTATGTTTTACCATTTAACAGAACTATGCATTAGACAATTTGTTTGTATTTACATTGGAATCTAAGCCATGTCTTTTACTAATAAAGTCAATTAAAACAAACAGAAGCTGTGTTTTACCTCAAACAACCTCACTTTTAATCGTATAAGAATTGGTCCAGGCTGAAATGAGTTAATAAAGCATGAAAATTGTCTCTACCAGAGTTCCTAAACTGTGAAAACAACCCTTCTTCGGGTCTTACAACAGACCGCTCAGAAACGGGAGTATTCCATTACACACAGTATTGTTCCCAGAGGAAGCGAGTAAAAGCCAGCCTGTGCTAGATCCCTTGACCAGACGGTGCAATTCGCTCCAGAACCACAAGGTGGAGCAGGTGATTCTGCTCTGCCGTCAGAAAGGGCCTGCAGACAGAAGAGCCACAAAAACATGTGATCGATATTGGAAAATGATGGTGAAGCCTGGAAATGCTTCTCTGTGCAGATCACATGATGGAAAGAGACATTTATGACTCCTCACCACAGCTCAGTCTGCAAAGACTTGAGGGACTCGGTGTCTTTCTCCTGACACGCCATCTGCAGAACAGATCTGCTGTTAGACACTGGACTAATAAAAACACAACTACAGATTCAAATGAGCTTGTTAACGTCTCATATTTCTATGTTTACTGCCTCATAACATGAGCTTAGGCAGCATAACAACAACAGAAACTTATTTTATTAAAGGTATTTGACTTATGCAGAGCCTTGCTGTATTAGTCAAACAACTTGAACGTTTTCCACTTCTTGTCACATGACAAATGTCTATCTAATTGGGAATTTGGGGGGATTTTCGAGACAGACTGGCGCACAGTAATGCATAATTGAGAAGTGGAAGGAAAAGAATGCACTTTTTTTATTTACAAATTAAAACCTGAAAAAGAGATACATGCATTCACTATTCCGCTGCCTAATTTAGTACTTCGTAGAAGTACGAGCACCTTTTGGTGTAATTACAGCTGCAAACCATCACCGTCAACATATTTAGGTGTAGGCCATTAAAAGACGCAATTATACTTTTAGCAATCTTTCTACTGTAGCTTAGGGTTTTTTTATAAGGGTTTCATATCAGTCAATATAAATAATTTTTCATGCTTTTTAAAAATTACTTTAAAAATCTGAAATACAGCCAAACTTTTTTCTTTCCTGTTTTATCCACAGTTTCCTCACAAGTTGCTGTACTAATTTTCTCCTTTCACTCCACACAGTTTTTTATTTTTAAGTAGTTGTGAGTTACTGTGGAAAAACCTGAAACTGCTGCTGCGCAAGTTACTCAACAGGTTGCTGCTAGGCAACCAAAGAGCGAGTGAGTTAGTTGATGCCACCAACGATGCTTAGCTGAATGTGAGAGTTTGAGTGGATAAAGCCTTTCCTTTGCCTTCATCTGCCAGAATGTTCTGTGGTTCTGGATCGCAGTTAAGTGAAAGTATTGAACATTCTGTTGGACATATATTTTATTGATATTAATCGCATGTCTATTGCGGCAGCTACTGTTATTGACTCATTGCCCAGCTCTCTAGCTTTATAATTAGAGTCTTTTTCCTGCCGGAGGATGAACCTTCGCTGCTAGGAAAAAAAACCCCAACCTTCTATCATTTTACTTCCACTTCACCATCATATTGAGCTGATAAAACTCCAATAAACCACTTTGTGGTTGTACAAATAAAAAACACAAAATATTAACTGGGAGAACCTGAAAGATACTATGAAAAGTCTGGCAACAATAGGTGCCAAATAGAGAAGAGTAATTATGCTGCCAAAGGGGGAAATGCAACCAAAACATTAATCACTGTCATGTAGAGACTATGAAAAACAACTTCTGTGTGCGAGGAGGAAAAGGTCAGGAACCTTTTGACTTGGCCAAGTGCATGTATCACAAAACTCACCACTACAGACTGCAGAAGCAGGAACACATTCTCAGGCAGGAAGGTCACTGAAAGAGCAAACAGCATTCATATTTACACCACTGCCAGGGTCATTCGCCTGATTCGTGCTCAGAGTTTGACAGGAACTAAAATCTTTCACTTTTTCCCCTCCAACTCTCGTAAACAGTTAAATATTAAGGAGCGCCTACCTTGACTGTGAGGGTCAAAGGACTCCCATGCGTACCTCTCCAGGGTCTGGGCATGTTCTGGTAGTAACTTCTGAGGTGGAGGCTACAAAGAAACACACACACACACACTGAGGCAGTTCCATTCAAATGTAAGGACCTGCAGCAGTTGAGCTGTTTTAATGCCTGAAAATGCTTTGCTCTTTTACAGCTTTATTGGCTAAGGGCTGTTTATTTGTAAACCAATTGCAGGATAACTGACCTTGATGTATGAATAAAGATGAATAGGCACAAGTTTCACTCTCTTTACATGCAAAGCTGGTATAAACACGGCCTTCGTAGAACCATCTTCTGCAGCAGAAGGTGGTTCTACGAAGCACGGACTCAGGAAGGCTGACTAAAAATTCACACCGCAGTTTTGAAAACAACGTCTCAGTTTCATTTCACTTCACATATTTGCGCAAGTTCGTTTTGTACTTGGAAAATTCAATTAACAGACTGAAATGTACGATTGCTTATGCATTGTGAAAGACTTGCAGGTGTGTGAATACCCCAGTGTTTGGCGCAAAAACATGTCAGGAGTGTCTTTACATAACAAGAGCTATTTTTTTCCACGAAGCTTACCTCAAGTAACATCAGCAGCAGAACTCTAGATATCTCACATTTTGCTACAATGTCCAGAAATGCACCTTTTGATTGAAACAAAAGAAACTGGTCAGCTTTTTCAGTTCAATCACAGGAATAAACAACACTAGAGACAACATAGAACAATACAAACGTCTGAACATCTGAGAATGGTGACCAGTAGGCTCTGGTTGGAGCCTCACCAATAGGGCTTGCGGTGCCTGGCAGCTGCAGTCCTCTCTCCTGACACATCAGCTGCATCTCTGTGAACACCGATAAAGCCCCGTCATAGTCACCTGCAAATCAGAGGAGTTGAATACAAAGTCAAACATCTGGAATCAAGCCTGACGTACCGCAAACGACATGATCTCATTCGCATGAGCGGGCGCAACTCACGTGTGAGGATTTTACACGTGGCCATCTCTCCCATGGACAGCAGAGCTTCTATAGGCGTCTGCCTCTGTAACTCCGCAGCCCTCTGGAAGTGAACGATCGCTTCTCCCGGTCTGTTCATTTCCTGTAGAAGTATGGAGAAAAAGACTGATGCGCCATGTGGGTTACGTGACCCTTAAAGCAAAAATGAAAACCTTCTTCATTCATCATATGGGACAGCTGGAAGCAACGATCAAACCTTGAGCGCGTTGCCAAGTTCCAAACACAGGCTGGCTGCCATCACAGGCTGGTTCATCTCAATGTACACCTGTAACACATTTTCACATCAGCATTCAGTCACAGCCCAAGAATGCAGTCAGACTCCCATCTGTTTTCAGATTTTACACCGAACAGAGTTCTGCTATTGCTACACAGCTGACCTTAATGGCAAAACTGTAGCAGTTGAGGGCAGCTTGAAGGTGTTCGTCGAAGCCTGGAGCCTGCAGGGCTCTGATCTCCTTCTCAGATGACAGGAAGAGACGCGCGGCGTCAGTTAGGGCCAGCGCTTCTCCGGGAGCGTTAAACAGGGTCTGCTCGCACCTATACATAAATAAAAAGGAAACATATATGGAGCTGAATGCAAAAGTGATTTGAGTTATTTTGAAATTGTCACATTTATTGGTTGCTGAAAGAAAAAATTGGTGCAGTGACCCAGCGTTATTTCCCAAAGTGATTTTCTGTAAGCATCTTTAAGGAAAACTTTCACTGAAGCAAGTCAGGCAATAATGTTGGACTCAAGTTCTTACAGTAAACTGCAACTTCAGGTTCTTCCAGTAGAGAGTGCTGTCCATATTCAACTGCCATCTTAAATCCAAGACATCCATCCACCTCTCTGGTTGCCGAAGTAACAGGTGGTTCAGGAGGAAAATTCAGAAATCCTCCCCCCCCAGTGATGCTTTACAGCTCATACTGCGGGATTTCAAGACCTTTCAAATAAATCCTTTCGACGCAGAGAAGCAGCGGCTCTACTACAAGTTCCTCAGATAGAGAACATCAGCCTGTCTCTAAAGCTAGTCATCCTGTCATTGAAGCTCATCTTTTAGTCACGTTTCTTATGACCATAGGTGAGGGTCAGAATGTAAACAAAGAGGTTTGGAAAAAAAAAGAAGAAGTGTGCATGAGAGTACTATATTGTAGTACAAATATCATTTATCTAAAACACCCCCAAGTACAAGTGAAAAAACAGAGCTAAATTTTCATTTATGCTGCACTTTTACAATAATATAATGCTGTCATGTTATAATTCAATGCTCCAATGTTTGGAACCTTTGAACTTTTTTTAACCTTGCTATTTTGCAAGCTCATTACAAATGGACAGCTGGAAGCAAGGCTGTTAATACCTGGTATTTAGATGTGTCTTTGTATTTGTTCTGAGTAGAATAGTCTTGACTAAAATTACCACATTTTGAAGGTAGCAGACACACGACACGTCCAACCTCTGAGTGCAGCTGCCAGCTTTGATCAGCCCCCATGTAGCTGCTCATGCATGGCACATTACTGTTGTGTAACAAAATTTACCTTGGTATAACTTTGCTTAGTTTTTTAGACAACTTCAGACTTAGAAAACTTAGAACATTTAAAACCATCTGGCAGCAGTAAGACGCTTTATCTGCCATGTTTGTTTTGAAAGAGTAGCTTAGAGTCAGCCAAAGACTGGAGCCAAACTCAGCTGACTCACACAGCAAACACTCCGAGACACAAATACTGCTGCAGGTAGTAAAACAAAATTAAATATATGTAACAATGTAGACAAAAATATGGACATAGATGCATTATTATAGTGGGTGTCAAATACATAAACCTGTTAGCCTTTAGCCCCATACATTCATGATCAGATCACTCAGATATAATAACATCAAATATCAACAATACTTTCAATAAGTCAATATAATCCTCTGAAAAAAACCCGTCCCAAAATCTCTCATTGTGTCTCCATCACAACCAAATGAACAGCAGACTGAAATAACCATAAAGAGGTCCAAACAAGATTGAAATTCAACCTTAGCCGTATGCGCTCACCGAGCCATGGCCAGGTTACAGAAGGCGGCATACTGAAGACAGTCCTGCTGCTTCAGCTCCTTCGCCAGCTGACCTGGAAGCACGCAGAAGGAAAAAAATCAATGAAACAGAAGAGGCAAACAGTGAAACTGCTCTAAAACATCTGCTCCCCGTTATCACAGGGGCAGACCGAGTGACAGCGCTGGTTTCCTGTTCAGACATTTCTCACCCTAACAGAGATGTTAAAGATATTTGTGTAAAAAACGAGGGTCGTGTGCAGGATACACACAACCTTCATCCTGAAAATCAGGACAGCTAAACTGAAAGGAAAGACACACAAAGAATTAAAGCAAGCTTTTTTCTGTACATGTTGAGCAAACACATTTTAAATCTGTTCTTTGTATGTTAATGCTGAATTTAGTCCATTGTTGGTCTTTTTTATGCCACTACATTAACATCCAACCTTACTAACCTGCCGTGTTTGTTGTATATAGCAGTAGTATCTTTATGCTAACAATCACTTTTGCTGTTACCCTGTGATCAGTTCGGTCTTTAGGGTCATGATGAACAACCAGTGGCACAATTATTCTATTCTTTACTTAAATATTGTAAACATTATTTCCTGTCAGCTCTGTGGCAGCTTTAAGCTGCTAAGAAACCAGGCGATATAAAATTGGATCAGTCAAAACTGTCTCACAAAGAGACATTTTCAGCTGTTCTTCTTGGTTTGACTAGATCCATCTCAATATTTAACTGTTGCTACATTTAAAACCTATGTAGCCATGGAGATAAATCTGTCTCTGATATCCTGACAATCTGCAAACGCAGAGTTTGACAACCATGACAAGAAAATGCCTCTTTGTGTCTATTTTCTGTTTCAGGTAACTGCTCCACTGGAGCCTTGACAGCCTCCTGATGAATATCTTTGTTTGGCCAGGAAACTTAGTAGAAGAGAAAAACAGAATAGACTAACTCAATGGGACTTAAGTTATTTGAGCCTTTTATAGATGTTTGTCAAGATTCGTAACAGTCATTTTCTAATATAAAGACAGTTTTAAAAACAGCAGGTTACAAGTTTATGATTAGTTTTGTCAAACATTACTGCTAGAAAAAAGAAAAAAAATCTTATTCAAAGAAAAGTTTTCTAGGTAAGGACTAATTATCAATATGATACAAGATAAATTTTTAAGAAGCTACGCAGGTGAAAAAATCATCTATCTCATGGAAGCGAATGTACCCAGCTGCCATAGACAGCAGATAATCTTCAGCTATGGATACGGATCGACTCACCAAACTGCTCACTGGCTTCAGCTACATTTGGCTTCCGAAGAAAACGTCTGTAATTAGAAAGCAAAACCAGAAGCGTTTACATCAAATGATTAGTTGAAGTGAAGCTCTGGATTAATCTTTGACCTGTTATGTGTTACAAGGCTTAAATCTGACAGTGATGAAGACTTAAGGGATCGATTAGAGATACATGAAATATAGCAACATGTCAATATCAGTGCACACAACAACAATAAGGCAAAGATTTGTTTGGAATGTGGTCATACTTTGCATGTCAATAAACCTACTGAATGTAGTCTCAATGCAGTTAAATGTTCACACCTGACACAGATTACAACACCAAACATGATACAGGTCACATCTCACAATGTTGGAAGCACAGATTAGAAATAGTGAAAAAATATGGGGATTTAGAGCAAATGATGTTGCCATATTAATGTTTACTAATGTTATTGCAAACATGTGACTTTCTAATATTTTGAAGCCCAACTTTAATGCAGCATACATTTATTGAAACCTGGAAACAAACATGTTTCGCAGAAATATTAACACTATAAAATACCTCAATAAACCCCAAAGGTTCAGGGAGTCAGAGTGATATTATTACCAAAAGATATTATTACAAAAGCAGCAAACAAATTGTGAAATTAAACTGATTAACTTTAAGCATGACAACAGCTTACCTCTTAGGAAAAAAAAGGAAACATTTCATTTCCTTTTAGTTTATATAGCTGATCCATATTTGGATTAATTTAATAACTTACATGGTTGTCAGCAGAAATATCAACAAATGCTTAGATATTTAATTACATTAACAAACTATAGTATTCCATACTTCAGTCCAATCTTATTTTAAAGATAAAAAATAAGCAACCAGGATTATGTTTAAAAGCTACTTTTTTCTCGCTCTAATTTTAACACATTTGTTATGCAATAAAAATGCATTTGGTCACATTCATGTTATTCTTCTTGGTCTTACACCTGAACATTATAAAGTCTGACATTTCTGTTACATTTGTTTTGTGCTTGATGTGTCCTGCTTGGGCGCATGTTTTCCTAAAAATCAAACCAGCGACTACCATTAACTAATAAAGGTAAAGCTGTAAAAGGAATAAACGTCAAAGCTAACGTCAAGTTAATAAAAAAAATAAGCAAACACATGTATTGCACAGATAATGAAAAAAAATGACAGAAACGGGCAGCGACCGCTAGCTTTGACTGTTAGCATTAGCCTTCAATGCTACATATAGCAGTCAAGATAATAAACGTTATTGTCCTTAACGTTGTCTGTCTAGTCATTGCTTTCAACCTCACAGTGAAATAAAGTAAGTTAAAGTCTTACTGACTTCTTCAATTTATTTGACACAGCTCTGTATCTCGCCAGAAAATCGCCTTCCGCAGCCATGATCGACACAGCCAAACAAACCAAACCAGGAAGTCATTCTGACAGGAGCTTTGCGATTGGCTAACTGAAGGTCTTCTCAGGGTTTCATTGGCTGGCGTATGCCGAATGAGTAGCGCGTGTCCAAACAGGAAATGTCCAAAAACAGAGCTTCTAAGCTGAAGCATCTAAACAACAGGTAATGTTATTACGGTATTATGTATTTTAAAGGCTGGATGGTTACAGAGGCTTTTATTAACATATCAGATTAAATAGTTTATATGATTTAAATTAACCGTCTCATGATTATAATAGTTTCTCTTTTTTTCCTTTTTGTTTTATAAATTGTCACTCTAAACTGAAATACTTCCTTTATGTTGAGTTGATGTAGAAAGTTGCTCCTTAGTTTTGGCATCATAACAATGACGTGGTTTAATAGCAGAAATGTGTTTGCTGCTGTGATGTTGAAGAATGATATGCCCTAAGTAATAGTAAAAAATCCAGTAAAATATATTTAGTGATGCATGATGCTCACCTCAAACAGAGTTAGATGATTACCTCCAAACATAAAATCACAAAATCAATACTTTATATTAGACCTTTGATGTTAAATAAAGTTACTAGTATGTAACTGAAGATACTTATATAAGTATAAATATATGTATCATACTATGGGAGAAATGACTAGCTACTGCTGACATGTTGCGCATTTCTTGCTGACTGCTGGTCATGTTGGGTTGTAGGCATTTTTAAATGGGACTGGCAGTGTCAATAGGTGTCAATATATCAAATAATAACAATTCAATATAATATATCGAATAAAACATATTGTCCATAGTCATATGTGTAAGTATATCAACAACACCCAAACTAAACCACTACAACACAAGCAAACAATTGCAAATGTCTGCTCATCATACTAGTAATCCCTGTGTATAAAATAATGCCACAAGAACACAAAAACAACAGTAAATGAAATATCTGTTACTGATTCAGCAATATTTATTAAACCCAGCTATCAGATGTATAACAAGCTCTGGAATCTTCATTTAAATACAGGTTACTCTTAATACTTTTGTTTATTTATTATTTACACAGTTTTCTTGAACTATCCTGACTTGTTCCTGCCAAATGTGACAGTGAAAAGCACTGATGTTTAGCTCTGTGCTATGAAGCGAAATCAGTCAAACCCAGTTTATTTAACTCAAAAGTTCTCATAAACAGACTCAAAGATGCCTTCATCCTGGTATTGGGCAATTTGCTCCGCCTGTGGGAGACAGAGCAGGAGACGGAGCAGTTATGGGTTTTATGTTGACATTAAGTATTGTCAACATAAAACACTTGACATCAAACACTTTAGGATTGCTAAAAGTACCTTTTTTGTGGCATTTGCTCGCTTCTCATCACTGTTGGCAGCTGAATGATCCAGCACATCATAAATAGACCTGGGCCGAGCCTCCAGACTCTGTACGAGTTCAAGAATGATTAACCAAAATAAACTCATAAAACCATGGCAGATGGAGAACAAAAAGAGATGAGTGGAGAAAAAAAGTGATGCTTACAGCATAGAATGAAGAAGACTGAGCTGCTGCCATGTCCATGTTGTCTTCCTCTTTTTCTTTCTCCTTTCTTTCTTCTGTGTTCTGCTTCTGTGTTCTGCTAGTGGCCAGAGATCCAGACTCTGTCTCTTTCTAATTGGAAAGAAGTTTATTGGTCACAGGCTAACATGAAACAGATGTAGAAGAAGTATTTCCCTAAAATGTTTATATGTATATTTTATGTATGTATCTGTATACATCCATGACTGTATGTAGTGTGCATGCACATAAATTTGGGTATATGTTTTTTTAACAGCTGCAGGTTAAAAACACCTTATACTTTGTTTATTATCTATTTAGCACATAAACTCATCATTAACATTAACTTTAATCACAATTCAGTGTCGAATAGGTAACAAGTACAACTGTTTGAAGTTGTTCTGTTTTGCGTGGGCTACATGGTTATTAACACGGCTGCTTTGTGCTATGAAAGTGCTATGGCCAAAATTGGGCTTTTCTAAATAGAGTTTGCATGTTCTCCTGGGGTTTCTCTTGTGATTCAGTCACTTTTCCTCCCACCCTTAAAAAATTTGAATGTGTCTAAGTTGGATATGAGTGTGTGTCTTGCGTGTGTGCATGTATCCCCATGTTTTGTTTTTTTTGTACCTTTCTAAATGCAGGAAAATCTGTACAGATTTTGTAACATCCCTATATGAGATAGAAAGCAACACTTTCATCTTGCAACATACTGCTTCTTAACCTAAATCTTACCCAATGTCCTCTGAAGACATAAACAGAGGCAAACACACTGAAGACCAGCAACAGGCTCGTGAAGACAGCCATCATGAAGACCTCTGTGTAGTCCGGCTTCTGCGGCTCCCTGTAGGCTATAGATGGAAAACACACATGGTCAGTCTGTGCTGGAATGCAGCAACACTGGATGGCAGAAGTTGACTTATAGATTCCCCATCTGGTGGGAAGGTATTTGTGATCAAAGAAGCTTTTGCTCCTGGTGTCACCAAGTTTTGACTGAAGGCATTTTTCAGTGTAGGATTTTGAAACTGGTTGTTTTTAAAAACAGAATGTGCTCAACACAATCAGGCTGAGAGTCTGCCTTCTGGTTTCATGCAAAAAACAAAGTAACAAAGTGTGTACTCCCTTAAACCATTTTCATATTTTGAGGATTAGAGTTGATTTAGGAGGACAAAAACATTTAAAAACGGGCCATGTGCTGGTTAACATTAGCTTGATCTTTTGATAAAGGCTCCTGTGGCAGATTAAGGACAAAGGGAATGTGATGTGCTTAGAGATGGAAGTTGGGCAGCAAATCCAGTTGATGTTGTAACTTTAAGAAACAACTCCGCCACTGTTTGGTTGCTATTGCTCAGCTGCTGGACAAGAGGGAGCATTATTTACAGCTGCATACCCAGCATGTGCATCTGCATGAAAGAGAGTGCTATGTTTTCTATGACTGTCCCTATATATCTGGTGTACTGGAATGCTGGTAGCTTTGATAATCAAAAAAGAAGAGAAAGAAAATTTGATTTCACTATATATTTTAAATCTACACTTGTTAAATGACAATGTGTTGTTGGTTACTTGTTTCTTCTTCTTGAAACTTAGATGGAAGTTGGAAACTATGACACAGTAGTATAAACAATAGATGCATGTTTATGTGTTTGCATAAAAGGAAAAAAAATTTACATTCACGTTGGTTTGTAACTTGAACCCTTCTGTGCTCGTTTCACAAACATTTATAGTACAAGTTTCACTAACATCATATTTGCTGGAGTCACATTCAGAGGATCTGGTTTTTACAAAATCAAACATCTTCATGTAGGTATGTGGATGAGAGGAACTCTGTGTATCCTGATGTCTTGTTAATGCTTACCTGTCACCCGAATAAACCACTTCACCTCAGCCGAATTACTTTTGCAACTGTACAATCCTGAACTGCTCAGGTTTTTCAGATCCAGTTTTAGGTCTTCTCCTACTGCAAGGTCGATCATAATTTCAGATATCAGTTGTCCATTTGGGTCGTAGCATCTCAAATATTCTGAAGTTTCGTTGGTAATTTTATGGATGGTGCCATAAATTGTGAGATCTTCGCCAGAGAAGGCCACAAACACAGCGGTGTTCAGCTTTATCTCTGCAGTTTAGACACAAAAGAAGTTCATGTTACTGCTAAATAATGAGATTCGATATTAATAAGGTTCTAATCAATTAGCTGGTAATTTCTAAATACTTCATGCTAAATACGTCATGCCACTTGAACGTTCGCACATCTGGACAAAGTACAATCTCAACTTTCAATGCATTTTATTGGGATTTTACATGACAGAGCGACACAAGTAGCATTTTGATGTGGCAGAAAATAATGCATGGTTTAAACAATTTATGTCCATGGTTGGTAGAACCAAGTTCAACCTCAAAACGGCTGCAAATTTCTGAGTTATGCCTTGAATTATGGAGTGCACAACTAGATCATCCTATGAACAGTGGATCTCTGCAGCTCCTCCAGAGTTACCAAAGGCTTTTTGGCTTCTTTTTTGATTAATCTTCTCTTTGCCCCTCGTGTCAGTTTGGATATGCCACATAAAAGTATTACTGACTACACTTGAAAAATGATGTAGCTTTATGTTATTAAAGCTAAAGTTTAATCAGTAATACTTTTATAATAAATTTATGTCAGATTATGATTTCTTGGTTAATGTGAAGTTGTCATAACGAAGACATTTTTAATCCTGTCAACTTTGTATTAAAAGTGTCATTATTTAATAAATGCCACTTTATGACAACAGTCATAGATATTCATGAAGACTTACTCATGTTCTTTGCGGGTGTTATATCATGTTTATGACGGTGTCATGACAGTCTTATTCACAACCCGTCAAATAAAGTGTTACCGATGAAATTACGCAGAAGTGTAAAGTATTTATTCAGAGAAGCAACTAGCTGCATTCATTTTTTCTTAGTATTATCAGAGTAAAGAGAGCTGAATCAAAATGTGTGCTAAGCTTCTCATTTTTACTTTGAAATAATGTTTAAAATTAGAAATAGCTTTCCTTCTTTTTAATTTATTCATTTAGCACTTTTTTGTTGTTTTATCAAGTCAAATTCCATAAAAGTTGCCTGACGTTTGTGGTTGACAAAATATTTATTTAAAAATATTTATAAGAAACTGTAAACAGCACTAAAGAAGAATTACATTATCATATTAAACAAAGGTTTTAATTTGAAAAAATTCTGACCCATGAAACTATTTATTCATTTATTTTTTATATTTTTATGACATTTACACAGCTCAGAAGAAAGTTAAAAATAAGTAATTGTGACTAATGTGACACTAAACAAATGCAGCGAATGTAGCAATCTGAATCGGCCAATGCAATATTGACAAAGCATTGTCACTGTCTTACCTATTCCATCCATTCCTTTACACACAGAAGGGAAGGAAAATAGAAATATCCAAGCCAAAGTAAACGAAAGATGCCAGAAGTATTGAGCTTCCATCTCAGGGAAGTTATCAGCCGTCTGGATCGGTTTGCGCCAAATGTCTCCTCTCTCTCTGTCTTGGTGAATAAACAGCAGCGGGTTTCCTGACAGCAACAAAACCGCTACTTCCTTAAAACAAAATTCATGTTTAAGGAACTTGCTTCAACTGGACATTAAAGGGCCAGAACACAAACCTAATGAGGCCTTCCATCTCTGGCAGCTTGCATTAAACACAAAGGCCAGATTCCTGATGTGACTTGCTCTGAGTTGTGGTAAAAAATAAAAATAAAATAAATAAAGATGAGTTTCTGGCTGCTGCATTTCAGTCAGTTTGTAGGGGTGAATTGCAGTGTTGGCTTTCTACCACAGTGAGACAGTGTTGGAGGAATAACTGTGTGAGTATGCTCATGTGGTTAGAGCTTCTGTGTGTTTTGATGTTGCAATTTTACTTGTGTTAATGTGAACCAGGTTCTTTCATTGCTGTTGCTTTCGATGAGGTTTTGGGATGTTGGAAAATAAACAGCAGCAGTTTTCATGCCCAAGTTCATTTGGTGGTCTTGTTTTTCATCTGACCTCCATCCTCCTCTTTCTCCCCCCTGCTTGACTTTTGCACCACATTTTTCTCCGGGGGCACAAACGGGCCAACTCTGACCTCACCTCTGCTGCAGCATGAAAACAGACGTGTGAGCTGGAAAAACATCTGGATGCCAGGAAAACACTTTTTTTTAATTCTCAATTACACATTTGATGCAATTGATCCTATCATCTGCTTCTTTTCTCTCCCCTTTTTTGGGAAATAAATTAAGCAGATCTCTTCTTTAAAAGATTCAATTGAATAAAAATATTTGCTGCATTTAAAAAAAAAAATCACCTGAAATTGGTGATACCATAAACGTGTACACACCACAGTCAAAAGATGGTGTTTTTGTCAAGGAAATGAATCATTTGAAAATATTTCTTGGCTTCATTGTGGCCTATCTGGGAAAGTTTAAATTAAAAACAAACAACTCTGTTAGGAATGAAATCTCAAAAATAAGAATAAAAAGCTGAAATAATTTGGTAACATAAATGTGCTCAGTATATATTGATATATAGTAATATATCAATATAAACTGATATTGATATATCAGTATATAATTGCTGAACAAACTTTTTATTCAATTTCAGCATTCAGGTTACTCCTGGGTCTTGACTACTTGTAACTTTTTGCTTTCTGTAAATGATTTTTAAATGTACTTGTGAATTTTATTAAGCAGATTTGCTGGTCTTTTTACACATTGAGTGTAAATGTGAGTGTAACTGCACTCTCAAGACAGAGACTATAAGACTTTACCTCTCTTATAGTCTCAGTGACAGCACAGTAAAATTTCACTGCATATGTGCAGCAATAATAAAGCCTATCCTTAATTCAGTCATTTAAAATTGTGCACGTGCAAAAATCTAGTTTTACAAGAAACCGAGACTTGGAGCAAATGTAACAGGCTATGTAGTTCTATTGTACAGCTGGATATTGAGTTGAACTGGCCGAGATCTCCTCAACCAGGAAGAATGATCATCTCTAAAATGTTGTCCTGTTATTGAAAACTAAAATGTTTAGAAAAAAACTCACAGTAGAATGATAGACTTTCAATATTTTAGAAGGTAGCTTCATTACTTTTTCATGATTGAGTTGCAACAGATTACTTCTGTCAGGAGTGGGGTGTTGTGGTGAGGATGAGGACGCAGGCAGACCCAGGATGTGGTGAAAAAAATTATGAATTTAATGATAGTTGTCCTGTTCCTTGACAATTATGAACAGCACAAGGAACATCTGATGGTAGAACAAACGGCACAGAGAAACTGGCTACACACAACAAGGATCCGACAAGAGGACAACTGGTGGGTTTAAATACACACGGGGTAATCAAGGGAATGAGACACACCTGGGAAACAATCAATGGAAGACGCAGAGACTGAGGAAAACGGAACACTAAAAATACACAGAAACATGATCACGCCCAAAAGAAGGGAAGAAGAGGTGGCGCAGGAAGCAGAAGAGAAGGCGGGCGCGGCGGTCTCCGCCGCTGCAGCAGGTGGTGCTCAGGCCCATGGGGCTGGTTGGAGGCCTTGGAAGGCCGGCAGAGGGGCCTGCCGGCAGGGAGCTCGGACGGAGCGGGCTCAGGGAGGCGGGGACGCAGCAACCGTAGCAGGCCCTGGAGGACCGGCAGGGCGGCCGGCTGAAGGCTCGGACTTAGCACTGGGGATCTCGGACTCGGGGAGCTCGGGTGGCTGCTCACATGCAACGGACTCGGGCAGTGGCGCGACCAGGGGCGGAGCTATAGGGGGGCCTGGGGGGGGCGGTTGCCCCCCGAGCCAGGCCGGTGGGGGCCCGGGTCTGGAGGAGCCAGGGGTCTGTCAGGAGAGGGGTGTTGTGGTGAGGGCGAGGACGCAGGCAGATCCAGGATGTCGTGAAAAAAATGATGATTTTAATGATAATTGTCAAGGAACAGGACAACGACGAACAGCACAAGGAACATCTGACGGTGGAACAAACGGCACAGAGAAACTTGCTACACACAACAAGGATCCGACAAGAGACAAAGACAACAGGTAGGTTTACATACACGGGGTAATCAAGGGAATGAGACACACCTGGGAAACAATCAACGGGGAAGAGACAGAGACACAGGGAGCAAACTGAACACAAAAAACTCTAAAAATAAATACACAGAAACAGGATCATGACAACTTCTCTAAGGTCTCTGTTAATGTCTTTTGTGTGTAGCTTTATGTCTACACACACCTGATTGCTCCAGACCAACAAACTGACAATACATTTTTGCAGCCATGTACTTTTATGATTAAAAGCACATGGCTGCAATTTTCTATCTTAAACCTCATGTATCGTAATCACTAAGGCCTTATTGTGTTTATGTACACAATAACTCGTTTTTGTTTATGTTTTTTGTTTTTGCTAAATTATGACATATTTGAACATCTTGTATGTTTTTGGTTAAATTTGACTCAGTTTATCACCTAGTAAAGAATGAATCAACTTTTGACAGTCTCATACACAGAAAGCACACAAACAAAACTGTATTTTTTTAACATTGCTACATCCATAAAGGGACATTGAATAAAAATAATAATAGAATGCATTTTGTCATGCATACCAGATGTTATCTGGTACGCACAAGATCTGGTAAACACCAGATACTATCTGGGGCACACGAAAAATAAGCTTTTTTATTCACTCCATTAATTAAATGGATAGAATAAAAGGGACTCCATGTGTTTTATATAAATCGGTTGTGCGGCTGTGTGATATAGTTTACATTTAGATTAAATTAGATGCCCGGGTCACTCTTGCAAAAAGAAGCTACTATTTTCCATATGTCTAATAAAACAGCTTTGGAGAAAATATTGTCAGCAACACATGTTTAAAGTAAATCAGACATTAGTGAAAAGAAACTGTGCGTTACTATATTAGTACAGAACTTTAATCACTTCGCAAAATTAAAGCCTCTTACTTCAGCTGCAACTGAAAAAAGGTGATGGATACAAGGAGAGAAGAATGTGAGACAAATCAGGAAAATGGAGATCTGTAACACATCTGGCAGAAGCTGTATAGCAGAGTGTGTGTGAGTGTGTATGTGAGAAAGAGGGAGAGTCAGAGGTAGGCGTGTGCTGAGGTCTAAAGATACCACAGCTCTCAAAGCCACTTCACTTATAGACGTACTTCAAGGTGTCCTCAGATAAACAAGACTTCATTACACCTCTGTGGGCCAAGGGTGACGAGACGAGAGCATCAGAGTGGATCGCAGGCGGATCACTGACAGAGAGGAGAGAAAGTCTTAGTCTAATCATCATTGCTTACAACTGTGAGTATTCCATCATTTTTTCCAAAACAGCTTCCAGCTTTCCCCCCTCCTTGATTCTTACATAAGTTTATAAAAAGTTTCAAATTTCCCAGCCACAAACTTTAACCGCAGCAGAAGATATCTTCCTCTGTCTCTGTTTTTCCTGCGAGTTTCAAATTAGTATTATTCAACAGCAAAATAATGAGTCACCGGTTGATTATTGTCTTTGATGGAATCAGAGTGTGCTACAGATGGAAGCCGTTTGATTTAGCTTTTAGTTGTCGTCCTGCTCGGTCGCCTGCCTTTGACCCGTTTCTTGTTTTTCCACAGTCAAACACGGAAAATAAAAAGTTTTTTTTGTGTGTGTCAGATTAGAGCAGAACAGACAAACTGACTAAATATTTATAAAATATGAGCCTTGTCATGAAGTCTAATTCAAGTGATTGGAGACAGACAAATATGTTGATTCAACTCGATCAAAGCCAAGTCTCACAAGTATCTTTGGTGTTTCATTCTGTTTGTTCCTCAGTATGTTCTGTTTTCTTCCTCTGTCATATGGAGCAGCTTTTAGGTTTTAGTTTAATGAAATATAAAAAACCTAGCAAAAGTTTTCATTTCACTTGATTTTTTTTTTTATTGCATTGCCACAATAAAACCACAAACGTTTGAGATATTGTGTATCTTTTTAATAGATATTGAGACATTACAGCATAGCTATGTGGAGGGAAAAGGATATATGCTGTCCACGTGTTTTGGATTTATGTCTGGACTTTGATTAGGTCACACATTAATGTGTTTGATTGTTTACTTTAACTGTGATCAGTTTTCTGTTCCATCCATCCATCCATCCATGGTAGTTTTCTGGTAGAGGTAGTTTTCTGTTCCTGTTGAAGAAAAGCAAACCCCCAGCATGGCTCGTCCACCATTACATACAGTCATAGTTTTCTGTGTGTTACACAGTGACAGATGAAGAAAACTTAACATGGATGGCGATCCAAGAGACCTGGGCAGAGTGACAGTGCTGTCTTATGAGGTTTCTGTTTCATCATGTCTTTGTTGAGAAATGTTTTGAGTGGCTGTCAAAACAAAATTTCTCTTTTACATATTCTGCTTTTTAATAACTTATTTTAATTAGAAAAATTTCCTTTTACACAGCGTAGGTGTATTTTTCACACCCGTGTGCAAAAACATGGCATTCACATATTGCTTGCAGAGGTAGTTACTGATTTGGAAAAAATATATACATTTCGGAGTAGTTTTACTGCACAAGTTGTGCTGTGATATTGATCCTGTATCAGTAACGGTAAAACTTAAACTTCTTCACTAGTGTTCTCTGACAAATCTCTGAGGCTTGGGCAAAAACGCACTCCACACTTTTCACATGTTTGTGCCTAAGAATCTTGACAAGCATTCATCATTGCCCTTCTACTTTAAACTTGCACATTATTTTGTGTCTTGTTTTTTTCCACATTATGTCCAAATAAAAAACAGCTGCTTTTGGTTGTAACAGGACAAAATCTGGAAAGGTTTAAGGGTGCATGATTACTTTTACAAGGCGCTGTAGTTTTATGTCTGCACTTTGAGTATTTTAGCACCACCATCACGTTGAAATTGGTTAAATGGTAAAACACAATGAGGAAAATAGTGGCTTTTTCTTGGACCAAGGTGACTTCTGCCTGACATAAGTTCCACATTTTGGATCCTCATCAAACCTACAGCAGATTATCAAATATCAAACACACTCAGCTAAATTTAACAGCAATGAAGCTGCCAGATAGAAAAACAGAGAAAGTACATCCCAGAAACATTTTAATCTTAACTTGGTGAATAATTCAGATTGAGTTGCAAGGTGTTACTCTTGTCCCAAATGTTTGGGTGCTAAAGAAAAAAATTGCACAAAATATTTGGGTCACGGAGAATAATTTTTGGCTTTAATTTAAAGAAAAAATATTATTTGAACAAGAAATTACCTCCTCATTTCTTTTGCAAACAACTGAATTTGGAAATCAAAACTCTTTGGTTAAAAGTATGAATGCAAAACATAAATTGTTTTTGCGATAGTTTTGTATTTAAAACTATTATTTTAATTGGAGAAAATTGTTCACCAGTTTGAGCCAAAAACATAAGCGTAAGGCCCTGAAAATAACATTATTATATAACAACAGTTTATTGTCACTTTTCCTTTTTCCTCCTGTGGAAAATCTTCTGTGAAGTCTATTCACCTCTCTTACCTAACAAATTAGACCATACATTTTGGACAAATATCAGTACAGCATGTTTGAATTGCAATAATTACCAACAATCACTTAGGGTCAAGCATGCCTTGGTGGTGAGCTAGCAGTCATGTGAATAAATTCTAAGGCTGGCACATTTACTTGCGATGACTGAAATCTGATTCTGCAAACTAACTCAATAAAGGAAGTCAGGCATTTGTGATTGAGATTACATTAGTAGCTTTTTATAATATGCTGGATGTCTGAAAGAGGAAAAAGCGGAATACGATAAGAGCAGATTAACATCGAGTTGCTTCAATCTCGAAAGTGAAAGTCAGAAGAATCTTCCTTATTTAGATGGGATATGACACTGGCACAATATAGATGTAAGACTTGCTAGGCTGCATGTCCCGTTGTCTGATTTTCCATTTTCCAAGTTAAGATTAAAGGTAAAATATTTCTTTATTTTGGTTCTTTAAAAGGTTGCGTGAGATATTTTATTCCCCATTCATGTCAATACTTAACAGAACTACTGCTGGAGCCTTGTGCTTGACAGCTCTATGATTTTATAATTTTTCTCTGTGTTTTATTGTCTCATGCAATAAAAAAAATCCCTAAAAGATTATAGTTTATTTTCAGCAAAAGGTCACATAAAGTTTGTTCTTTCCTTTGTATCCATCTTTTCAAAGGACAGCCTCTGTCTCCTGGTCATGACTCCTTTCTCTGTGTTCGTGGTGTTGACTTTGGTTGCCACAGCAACGGAGGCCCGAGCAGGTAGTGAGGAGAATGAGTTGGATTACGGGAACTGGAACTACAGAGAAGGAGGTATAAATTCATGACTTTCAGAATCCGTAAATCACAGAGCAGCTAAATGAAAAGCAGCAAAGTGTCCAGATGAGATCTTTGATATATTCAGACGTGAATATATGAACCTGATGGTGTCCTGCTCTGGTTTCAGCTGACAGCGTTGACGTGGCCTCGGTGCGCAGCGTGACCAGAGTTTTGGACGCCTGGGGGAAACACATATTCAGGGAGATAAAGACTTTACTGCACTCTCAGCCCAGCGCTCTGCTGCCAGACTACTCCAGGTAAATTTTAAAACAGAGGCGCCTCAAGAAGGTTTTTGACAGAGTTGTCAGATGGGTGTCCCGCAAACACCAAAAGCAAAACAGAATTTCAGGAGGTTAAGTTGCTTTTATCATATTTCAGGCTGTTTGAAAAATTATAGTGTGGCGTGAACTTGTTTTCAGCCACGAGGAGGTGTAGAAATACGTGTAGAAATACGTTCCACTATGGCTGTATCTAGACATTTTTGCCTATTAATGTATACTGAATAGTTCAAGCTCAATCTGACCATTTGTGAAAATATATTCAGAAGTCAAGGCACAAATTCTGGACTTGGTCTGAACATGTATATTCTTTGATACAAATCTTTCCATTGTGACTGCATGTTTAAGGCTGCCATCTTGCTAGAAGCTAAACTTTGGTCCTAGGTTCAAGTCTTTTGCTGTCTGAACTGTTTTCTCCCAGAATTTCTCTGAATTTAGCTCAATCCATCTTCAAATAACCTCTGACCTGACCAGCCTTCTTTTTCTCAGGACGGTGCCACTGCCCTGTTTTTCAATTAGAGGGGACATAATGTCACAAAGTTACACATCAGGCAGGGGAAGATTCAGAAGTAAATGGAGCTTATAAATGCCATTTACATAAAAAATATTATGCTAGATCCTATTTAAACACTGTCTTGAGCTGCACCAAATTAAACTCCCTGCCCTATTTCCAATTTTTATTCTTTGACTATAACTTTGAGTATTGTACACTTTGATTAGCAGAGTACCAAACTCTACACATTAATGTGTCAGCCTGCATTGGCACTATTTGGAGCAACTGAACACAAAAACTATTTAGCAGCTAAACAAGCCAAAAGGGGGAATGCAAATTATTTCACTTTCTTACAGCAACAGCAGTTTCCAAATGTTTACTGAGTTTTGTTAAAAGGAAGTGATGCAACGCAGCAGTAAAGCTGCCTCAAGCTCAGGACTTTTTTAAATATGTGGCTTGGACCAAATTTGAAATGAACATATGTTTCTCCAAGAAATAAACAAAAGCACACCTCATTTTTAAATATTTAAGATGTTATTTGAGGCCAAATTTAGAAGAACAAAACAAAAACACTTTTGATGGCAGAGGGACAAAGTGGCAACATTACATAAAAACAGCACTGCATTTTCTTGGTATTAACTCCTGCCTAACCTTTTCAAATTCATTGATATATTTATTTTGTAATGGGCCAGCTCAACCCAAGAGACGTTTTTAAAGTAGAATTAGAAGAATTCATAGGTTCCACATTTTCACTCTGACACAAAGATCTAGGTCTGCAGAGGTTTTTAGTCTTTTATGGGCTCTTTGTACTTTGTTTCCATGGATGCACATGTTTTTGTTTTCCTGAATCTTTTCCAAATGAATCATTTTGTGATTTTCTTTGAACTTTACCTGCTTTCACCTCAACGTCAGTCAGTCCAACACGTGACTGTTTTTAGATGAGCAATTTAATTGTTTGTTTTTCTTTTAACTCTTTCTTTTTAATAATTCAGATATAAGGTTCTCCTAGAATGATTGGCTGACTTTGAAATTTAAACAGAAAATAAATAAATAAAATAAAAAAAGGAGTATTACGTAAACATGCAAGTAGCAGTTAATGTTTTTCTTTAGGCCATGTTCTCGCTGGTTAGGAAGGCGCTTTATATATGATACTGCACCTCCACTGCTCTTCCTGCAGGGTGCGCCCTCTGTCCGAGTCTCTTAACGACCTCTTTAGGGAAGTCTCCCTGCTGCGCCATCGCATCACCGAACTCTCTCATCGCCTAGCAACGCTGGAGCCCTACCTCCGTCGCCACGGTTACCGCGGGGATGACATGGCGGAGGCGGGAGGCGGCAGAAGGGCTCAGATTCTTCATGGGGAGGCCACCAGAATGACTGCGAGGGGGAACGGAGTGAGGAGGAGGAAGCGGGTGAGGGTGGTCAGGAACAGAGGTGCTGGTTCAGAGTGAGGGACAGAAGACTGGACAGAGGGAGGAAAGTTGTTTATACTGACCTGTGGAGTCGTATGTGAAAGTATATGTGCAACACACTCAAATGCAATTCTGAGATTATGAGTTGCCATTGTGTGACTCAACAAACTCTTTAAAACTCAATAATACTCTGTTTGTTTTAGTTTGCTGTATTCCAACAAGTTCTAGTGGCCAGGAATGCGATTTCACAGCTCCTTTGTTCACAAATGTGATCAAAACAAACACTTAATTTTCCTACTGAAGGACGTTCAGGATAACTAAAATACCCAAATATCAATAAGCTACGGTCGAGAGACCGATCTGCCATGTTTTTTGCTCTATGGTTGCTATAGACAGATAGGATGCCTGCCTAACTACTGGTGTTATTTTTCAACTTTTACGGTTATCAATATTATTTTGAGTTATTCAAATCTCTAATATCTGCTCTAAGCATGTTTGTCTTTGCTTCTTTTGAGAATTTTTTTTTTGTCTTGTTTTACATTTTTGTATTTTAGAAATTAAATCAATGAAATGAATGTATGGATGGATACAATCAAATAGCTTCTGTCCTGTTTGTTGTTGAAAAGTAGAATTCTGCCACAGTTTTCTATGAAATATTTTTGCAAATAAACTCAATGTATTCATTTTATGTTGACTTGTAGTTTCTCTGCAAATAAAAATGGTAGAATAATTCATCTAATCAAAATGTCCTTAATCTGTTTTCACTATTTCCAGAGGAGTTGGTGTCTTCCGATGGAGTGCAAAGAAAAATCATTACCAATTATAAATATAGAAGTCATGTCAAATGTTAATTATATTTCGGTGATTTTTAATCCTTTGGAGCCAGGATGTCAATTAAGTTCTACAGTTTTTAATTAAAAACAAAAATACCATTTTTATAAAATACAGTTTTGATAATTCTAGCTGAACTAAAACAAGAGAACAGACGGTGAGGAAAAAAGTGTGTGTCTTTTCATTCGTTCAGTGAATCTAAGCCCTTGGTTTTAATTATATTTCTACTTGTTTTGTCCAGTAGTGGGAAGTAACGAAGTCCAAGTACTTCGTTACTGTACTTAAGTACAATTTTCATGTATCTGTACTTTACTTAAGTAGATTTAATAATGGGTACTTTCTACTTTTACTCCACTACATTTTACAGTAAGTATCTGTACTTTCTACTTCACTACATTTCTACAAAAGTGTCGCGTTACTCGTTACATCCAAGTCGCATTGAGCTTATTTGTTGCTTAAAATGTGAAGTTCGGGGACTTAAGGTGGCGCCGTAAAATCCAAGCAATAACGTGACTTAGTGTCTGTTGTCACCCATACCTCCACCTTTACTCGCACGCGGAGCTCCAGACATGCGCAGTGGTTTCCTCTGAGCGG
>CAEGAF010055352.1:0-10608 GCA_903067075.1 Micropoecilia bifurca | reverse complement strand
CATGCACAGGGAGAACATGCAAACTCCATGCAGAAAGGCCGGGGCTGGGAATCGAACCCAGAGCCTTCTTGTTGCAAGGCAACAGCTCTACCAACTGCGCCACTGTGCAGCCCGTAATTACAAACCATTTATAGAAAATGCAGTTCATTTGAAACCTAAAATGTAATTTTATTAATGTAATGACATCCTAAGATCCAGTTGAGGTTTTCCAAGTATAACCCAAACTTTCTCTTTCGTTAAACAGTTCAGTTACTAAAAATGTACCTTCATGGGTTGCGCCAGGAAGCCAGTGGGTTGGGAAAGATCGTTGCTCGGTAGGAAACCAGGAATGTTCCTTGCAAACTCCTCATAAACAGCCAGCTGTTTAGGGTCCACTCCTCCCACCTGAGACAGAGAGCAGCAGTGAGCGAGGCTGGGCGAGCACTAGCTGATGGCTTCACGACCGGGCAGGGCGGCGCCGGCGTTACCTTGAGTCTGATCTGTTCCGGCATGCGCTCAGCCTGGTAGGTCAGGACGACGGGGTCGCAGTAGCGACGGCCTTCCTGCCGCGCGTGTTTCCTCAGCTCAAACTCCTTCAGCAGAGAGCAGATTAAAACACTGATGAGTAAAAAGCATCTGGATCAGTAATATTAAGAATTACCCAAGGTTGTTTTGTTATACTTCAAATTCCGTTTTATATTTTCCACCAAAACTCAATTATCAATCTAGGGAACTTGTTTAAATTATGTAAACTAGAACATTTAAAACAATTCTATAAGGTTCCATATTGAATCAAATTTTACCAGTTTATACTTAAAAATAGGCTGGTGAATAAATTTCTGTAATTTAAATGACCAGTATAATAAAATATGCATTATATTCACAAATAGGAGTTAAACATAAAACACATTTTATAATCTTTTTTTTGAGAGTCTTTAATAGATCCAGAATTCCCATGACTAGGAATTTAAATGAGTTTTCTGCACCTCTACCAACAGGTGCCATGATGGAGAAGAGTCAGAGTTATCGACTCACTGTGGCCAGCCTCTTGTCCATTTCAGGTCCAGCTTTCTCCACTGCAGTTTTCTGGATGAAGCAACAGGCCAGTTCACAGTTATCCTGCGCAATCCTGGCTGCGGCCTCCTCCATCATTTCCCTCTGCTGTGGCGTCGGCGCCTGGTGATAACGACGAACACAGAAGCCATGAAGGACTCCGACACGGAACGCATAAACTGAGGTGCGTGAGCCGCCGGTGGCGCTCGGCTCACCCTGAGCGCCGCGGCGAAGCTGTTCTTCAGATTGGTGGCGATGCTCATCAGCAGCGGCTCGCGGCAGGTGATCATGGCCATGCCGGCAGTCAGGTTCCTCATCATGTGGTGGGCGGCTACGCGCATGCGAGACTCCTCCGAATCCAGGGCAAAGTCCTTCCTGATGATCTGCTCACATGTCGTCATGGCGATCTTGATGGAGCGGTCCACCACGGGGTGCACCAGCTCCTGGACCGCTCGCTCCACAGACTGACGCACGCACTGCTTGAGCTGAGGATGAGCCTGCAGCAGAGCGATCTGCAGGCGGGAAGGAGAGCAGGATCCCTGTCAGATCAACTCAGAGGTGTCCGCTAAAGCATCCGTCTGATTTTCAGCCAAATATTTCCCCGGATCATTAATATTTGCCTGACTTGGACTTACGTTGACATTGATGTTGATATGTGGAGCCAGGCCTGCCAGGGCGTAGACATTGATGTCGTGGTAACTGAACTGAGGCGTGGGCGGCCCGGTGGTGGTGCAGGCGGTGGTGGTGGCAGCCGGGGTTGTGGAAGGAGCTGGAAACGGAACAAAGTCACCTGTTGGCCACAAAAAGCACAGCAGAAAAAACAATAAGTACTTCAGCGAGTTTTTAAATATGCAGTATACAAGTTTCATAAAAAATATTTTCTACACATTTGTTGAAACCATGTTGTCGTAGAGGAAGGCATAAGAAAAACCTGCTCTGCCATCTCCCAGTGCTAACCAGAAACAACCAATCAGAGCCAGGAGGACAGTCTTAGCGCTGTCAATCATAACTGTGTACGCGCAGCTCCCTCCCATTTGCCCTCTGCTACCATGCAGCTTATTCCCGTCAGCAGTCTGTCGTGACTGCTAAAGCTAGTAGCATGGTCACCGATGGCGGAGGATAAATAGCTTTTCTGTGATGGCGAGTTGTTCCTTTGCTTTTTGCACATTTAGCAGAGCGTTTAAGAGATTGATTGACAGCATTAAAACCCGCCTCCCAGACCTGATTGGTTGTTTATTACCAAAAGATTATTGATCTTTTCACAAATTATCTGTCTCTCATTATACAGCTGCGACATGACGACATTTTAACAAACAAGTTCAAAACCTTTTTTTTTTTTTTTTTTTAAAAAAGTACTGCAGCTTTAATGCACATTTTACTTTAACGCTACAAAAGGTTCATATTTGTGGCCTTGTTTTCAGTATGTTCCTGAAGAACGTGAAAACAGAAACTTGGCATCAGGTGACAACCTGTGGTAGGAGGCGGCAGGATTTCGTCTGGTGGCTTTGATTCTTTCTTTGGTGCAGACAGCTGCTCCTCCAGGTTCTTCAGCTTCTCTTTGTCCTTCAGCAGGTTCCCCGGCTTCAGCTCGTTGATGTCCAGAGACAAGTTCTTACACAGAACTTCAATCTCAAACTTCAAATTCAACTAAAGAAAAGACAAGAACAAAAAAAATGAAAAAAAAAAATGACTCCATTTTGGATTTGTACTGGATAGAAAACAACTGAACAAATTACCGCCACTTTATGATACAGTCAACAGTGAACTGCCAACTCCAGGTCAATTCCCTCCCTTATTTCCTGTACTTTAACAACTGCGTGCAAGTGTATTTACATTTTTTTTTAATTAAGCTTATTTTTAATTATAATTTTTAACACAAACAAACTTACATATTTTCCATCTATACCCTGTTTGTTTACTAGATGCACCAGTTGCCACTAGGCCCCTTGTTGAGATACATTAAACGTGTCACCTACACCAAAATGCCAGTTGCTGATTATTCAAAAAATTAATCCAATCTAGTCTGATTGCCATTTTCCATATAGCGAGGATGTAAATTATGGCAGAAGATGAGTGAAACCTGTAAGAAAACCAGAGCTGCTCCACCTCTGAGGTGGAGGAAGTGATTTACCTTGAGGTCATGTTCCTGATGGAGCTCAGCGAGAACATTCATGATGGCCATAGTCCAAGGGTTCTGAGGCCTGAAGACCTGCAGCATGATGATATAGATTTAGCAATAAATCTAATTGATTGATATTGTACATTTGTAAAACCACAGCACAACATTTGTGCATAAAATGTCAAAAAGGAAAAACTTGAGCACAGAAAAAAAAAACACTACAAAGTTAAAAATCACAGTTCAGATTTTATGTTCTTTACATTTGTGTGTAAAAACCAACTTGAACCGACACATTAACCAGAACACATTTGCTCACCATGCTCCGTAGGCTAGACTCCAAGACTTTGGCCACAAAGGGAACCACATAGAGCAGCTCCTGCTGGCCTTTCACATAGGCTTCTAGCAAGAGAGATTTGAGCTCCAGGTCCTGAAAACAACAGGGAGAATGTGCTTTACGCTGCTGTAGGAGGACAGAAACTGTGCTAGTATTTACAGCGTGACTCCAGCTCTTACTGTGTAGAGGATTGGCTTGTTTTTGGCCAGTGTGATCATGCCCAACCAGTGGCCAAGGTTCTTCAGCAGGGAGCGATCGGAGAAGTTAGCAGCTGCCTTGTCCGAGGTTAGAAGCACCTGTCAAACAGATGAGCATAATTATTATGATGATGCCTGCAAAAAAAGATTGAACCCCTTACATGGACTAAATGACATTGTTTTGAAATGAAGGTGTACCTTGATATTCCTGTAAGTTTCATTGAGAACCATCTTGACAAACTCCGGGTTCTTCAGTGTGTCCAAAAAGTTGGAATAGAGACTGTGAAAGTTTGGCTCAATGCTAACGCGCTTCATCACTAGGTACTGAGACACCCACGGCATAAACTCTTCCTTCACCGTTTCCTTCAACTCCTCTACCTGTTTTTGAAAAAAGAAAACAGATGCTGCTTAAAGAAGAACAAAGAAACACCAGGGAGTAAAGTTCTAGTATTTCTCCTTATGTTCTCTTCGTCATATTGCTCAGAAAATATACAGATAGAAAAAGGTACCGACATATTGGTTACTAAAAGTAGGATGGCAACTAATAAACTTTTTAGTAAATAATGCTTTAAAATTCAAAGATTTGTACATGCAATATATTGGAAATAAAGAATTGAAACAAACTCTTCCTTCTAGAATTTAGAAGCTATTTAATTGAAGAATAACATTTGCTAATATTTTAAGATGCTAAAGAGAAAAGTAAAGTGTGAAACTAGAATGAGTTAAATGATCTCAAACCATTTTCTTTCTTGGTGAGCTTTAAGATGTAAAATTACATGGACAGAATGCGTAAAAGTTGTACCAAACTTGTTCAAGGATCAGCCAACAGATAAGACATTTTATTTTCTAGTTCTTGGGCTCCGCACCCCTTTCTCATGCCGCCCTGGTTAACTGCCCACATTTCGAAAACCGCCACTATATCCAGGGTTTCAAAAAATCTTTTGTCTCAAACCATCCAAACATTTTAGGTTTAATCTGCATTATGTAATTGTTACGGCCACTTGTGGTGCAATAAAATAAATGAAAAACAATGGAAAAGAAAATCAAAAGGAACAGCAGGGTGCAGCAACAACTGCACCTGTTACATAATATTAACACGTAAAAATGTTCAGGTTAATTGCAAGTGGCAATGTTGACATCCCTGAAATTATAAAAATAAAGATAATCTGAATTTTTCTTTACCTTCTGTGTCATGTTGGACTGAGAAAGGTTGTTGAAAATGAAAGCAATCTTCTCTTGGACATTCTCTGGAGGTTCTACAATCCGTTCGGTTTGATCCGTCGCCACCAGAAGCGTGTCGATGTTGGTAGTGTTTATGGAAGGCTGGCGGGAGAAACCAACGTTTGTGAGCGTGTTGTTGCAGATTAACAATAATGAGTTATACCATCAAACCTACAGGCATGTCCTTCTTGAAGGTGCTCTGTGTGGGCCTGGAGATGGTGCCCGTTTTGGCTGCAGTGGTCGTTGTGGTGGTGGTGGTGGTGGCCAGTGTGCTGGGCTGGCCCGGCTGGGGGGCTTTGAGGCTGGGCGGCTGCTGGGACTGAGCCTGAGCGTGAGCCAGGGCGACGCTTCCAGGTGTGGTGATGGATCCCTGCATCTTCACCGGAGGGTCACGTGACTGTTGGCCATACTCGATATACTGCACACACAGGATGTTTAAAGAAGCAGAGCGGGAGAGTTAATCTATATGAAGGCGAGACGCGGCGTAGCCCTGCAAACACTCAGAGAGCGTCATTACCTCTTGTAAATGGTGGGGAAACTGCAAGAAGTGAGTAATTGAAGCCAAGTGTTGACAGTACTGAGGGTAGTCTTTAAGTCTAGAAGTAGAAATAATATCCATTAGCCTTAAACACATTACATTTCACATGAATGACAATGAAAAACCTGTTTAAAGACCTGTTTTTGAATCTATCCAGTGCAGCAATTCCAAAGTAATACATTTTGGATCCGAACGGTTTCCGTAAGGCTTCGAGAACGTATCTCAGGGCCAGACCCAGCGCCATGTAGGTGACCAGACCCTTCTCAATGATGCCACCAAAGAGGCAGGCAGTGATGTGCAGTTCTTTGTCCGGGTACTGAGGGAAGAATCGGTATTCCTCAAATAAGTTTCGAAGCATGCAGTTGAACACCTCTCGTTCTCGCTTGATGGTCGAGTCCTTAAACCTCTGAAGCATCTCCAGAACCTGGAAAGAAACAATATTTAGAGATAAAACACCGGAGTTCACACAAAACCTTACCAAGCATTTCTTGTCTAGTTCCTAGAGATGTAAATCTTTCAGTGTCTAGGGATTCAAATCCAATGTTTTCTCCATTTGATAAAATTACTGATTTTATCAGTCATGTCTAAAGATTTATCTTAAATCTTTAGACAAAACAGATGAACAAATGAACAGAGGGGCAACATTTAGACAATAAGAGCAAATAGAAAGTTTTCCAGATTTAAACCAAAGGCTTTAAATTAGGGCCGATCAGGTTTTTTTCTGCCGATACCGATCACCCCTGAGGGATGATCGCCGATATCGATCACCGATACCGATCACATAATTATTTAAGAAAACTAAACAAAACAGGCATTGTGCAAATTGTACTGCTATCAATAATACTATCTTTAACAGACTGAAAACATATGAGGCTCTGAAGAGGCTAAATAATGCAAAGAGCCAAAATAAAACCTCTCAACATTGCCAAAAATTCAAATATAAAACTTAACATTCAAAGGCAAAAACAGGATCCATTACAATAAACAATCCAGAGTTACTGAATGAAAANCTTCCTGTTAGCATGGCGGCTAGCTGGTTACTGCTAGTTCTGATTGGTTGTTTCTGACTGAGCAGAGTAATTATGCAGAACAGGAGGAGATCGATTATTTTTTAGAGATTATCTGTCTCATGTTAGGACAGAGAAGGTTTTAATACGTATGTGATCGTAGGTGATCGGTATCGGCAACAGAGCCAATGATCGGCCGATCCCGATCATCACCGATTTCACGGAAATCAGCCGATTATGATCGGTGACCGATCGATCGGCACACCTCTACCAAGCATGTTTAACCCCACAGTAGTAAATGCTCAGATTACTAAATAGAACTGAAGATGTGGAGTTATGATCCTTATACGGCTTTCTAATACAGCGGCATATTACTTGAAATCAAATGAACAACCCATTATACCTTCAACATCAATCTCAGGAACTGTGACAGGCTGTTCTGGGGCAACCTCTGGCTTTGATTGGGTTTCAGTCGTCTCTGCTCCTGTCCGACTGCTCATCTCATAGTCTTTAAGCTTTAGGTCTGCAGCTTGTAGCTTTAATTTGAGCTGAGCTATCTCTTCTCCCTTCTGAACCATCTCCATCTTATGGTTATACAGTGCGCTTTCTAAGATCCTCATGACTTCGAACACGGCTGTCCTCAAGACGGAGTCCATCGTTGTGGTCAGCTGGACCCGGACGCTTCGCATCAGACTGTCGGACATGATGGACGACGACCCACAGCAGTTCCTTCAAAGCACGCGAGACGTTGCAGAAGTCCTTATTGGCTAAACACAAGAGAAACACGATCAGATCACACTCATCAACAAAACGCACGATTCATGATTTATTTTTAAAAACCCATCATGTCTTATAAAGTAGACAACATGAATTGCTTCGGTTGAATGTGACAAATGGTTCACTTCTATGTACACTGTGGTATTGTATTTCTATTGTATCATTTTCCACCTGTGATAAAATCACGTGCCAACAAAAAAGTTGTAATTTTATAATTGTAGCTCCATGTACCAGGATCAAGTACAGGAAGATACTATTTTACAAAAGGGTTATTTATCATAAGGCAATATCCAATTTCACACACACAACATTAAATCTGCATATTTAAGTTTGTTTTCCAAAATTTAGCAAAATATTAATTTAATTTTTAATAAACAACTAAGGCTTTGCTGTCATTTCATGACAGTCAAACTATTGATGCCTTTAGAGAATGTGATCTATAGTATTGAGTAAATTAAACAAATCCGGTAGGTCGTTGTCAGTGCAACAAAGTTATGGTCATATAATAATTCTAAGATAATATGCTATTAAAGTTTTTCTCTTTTAAAACGTTAGATTTCACTTTAACACGTGTTATTTTAAATACGTTTTATCATCTGAAGTACGCTGGATATGTGTATTAGGGTTTGTTTGTTTTTTTAGTGAATAAAAACAGACCTAAAACTAAGGCAAGATCTACAGATAAAGATCAGAGGCACCAGACTCACATGGTGAGGAACACACCATGTGACCAGCTTCTGACCAGAAATCGGATATTGTTATAACAGCAGTAAAAAGTAAGAGCCACTGGTTACTTTGCCAACCTAATGAGGAAGAGATATCAGGTGGTCTCCTCATCCGCCATTTTCCCCCTCACAATCCCCGGCAGGAATGTTAAGCATTTCATGATTTACTCCGTTAGTTTTCTTCGACTCGTAAACGCCTCATATCGATGCTACCGCAATGCTACGAGATAAAACTTCATACGCTGACAATCTGACACGCCTTAGCGACGTGGCCTAAGGAGAGACCTACCGTTAGCGTCTTCCTGATAGCTATCAGAGTAACCCCACAAGCATTCAAGAAGCAGTAAATGGACACCAGCTGCATTTGAGAAAAACCTAGGCTCACCTGAGTTGGCTTTTTGTTACTAAAACGGAGAGGACGTGACGCTACCACAAAATAAATGGGACTTTTCCCGCCGACTATCGCAAAGACCTCGTAGCTCTGGTCTTTGTAGTTCAGAGCCATAAGGAACGCTGTGATTGGTTCATGTGTTGTCATGAACCAATCACAGCGTCTTACGCTGCAGGCGCGTCCGTTGCTGCATTCAATGTATATCGTAATTCATAATTTCAGCCCATGAAATGCCGGTTAGGCACATTGCAGAGGTATAAACCTGAAGAAAAATTCCTACATGTTTTTTTTACGTAACTAAAAATAAATTCTAAAGAGTTTTACAAATGTTACCTTATCGTTAAACATGTTAACAAAAGATCAAAACTTGTATGATAATTACTTCCTATCCTATCCAAGATCTAACATAAAACATATATGGAAATTTAGATTTATAATTTAAAATTCAACGTGTCTTAAATATGTATTTATGCGAGTGCTTTAATTTAGCTAATTTTCAAACTTTAAAATGTGTTTCTAAACTGGCATTTCTCCCTTATACTTTAAAAAAAATGTTTATATGCTTACTCTTCCTGATAGACAAATTTAGAAATGCCAATTGTTCAATAAACACAGAATATTCACATCTAATAATAACACATTCAATAATGTACAAGAAACAAGTGCAATACACTTTGCAATGAAAAGGTCTTGGATCATCTTAGATTTATTTTTGCAACTGTTTTCCATTTAGTCATGTCAAATTACAAGATAGATAATTAAAATAAACTTCCTAATGTTTCATAGAAAACAGTTAAAATTTCATTCATTATTAGGGAACAAATTATGGAAAAATTATACTAAAATTGTAATCCAATCCTTGTCTCTCCAAAGTTTTAAATATAAAAAATGTCTTTTAGAGTAAATATGACTACAATATGGTTTGTATTTATAATCAACCTAAGTGTAAACATGTTAATACATTCTTAGCTGAATTTACAATTAGTTTAAATTGCTACATTTATGTATGGCTTAGTCCTTTACTTTAACCGTGGAATTTAGTATGTTTGCATATATTTTTTTGTCTGAACTTTTAATCTGTGATGTATGCCCCTATTTTTTCATCGCAACAGAACTTTTTGTTGGTGTCCTTCTCTTATTGTGATTCTACGGTGTCTGCGTTGTACCAAAAAAGATGAAACTAGTTTAAACACATCATCTTTTTGCAAGCAATAAGACAACCAAAGAAATCATGGCTCCATCCATGACCTATATGATTTTTTTTATTTATTATTGGATGGAAAAGGAATAGTGCAAAGCAACAGGGTCAAGTTAAGTGCTTCTTGGACAAGCTCCACAATATTCTGACTGTTCTAGTCTGCACCTCTGACTGCCTTCGTTATCCACTGGATCGCTTTTGTCTATGTAAAGTAGGAAAAAGCTGGAATGATCTTCTGTTTTAGAAAGTTGACCTCAATGTCAGCCAAAGGTAGTATTGTTCCAGCCCACGTTGGCTGCATCCATGTCCACGAAGTTAATGTAAATCCTGAGACAGACACAGGGAGAAACAAGTTAATGAGAGTTGACCTGAGCGTCACACATCACATGAAGCAGCCGTTGTGTATTTCATCACCTGTCAGGAGAGATGCTCAGGTGTTTTTTCAGCAGTCCGCATAGCAGCTTGGAATACTGCTTGTTGTGAGAGCCGCCGATCTTGCCGATGCTGTGGAGGGAGCAGAGGGCGCAGGGGTCTCCCTTTCCTCCAAACATCATCATTTGGTCAGGGTTGATGTGCACAGCGATGTACTGGTACATGCAAGACAAATGCAAAAAAAAAAAGAAAAAAAAGAAATAAATAATTCAGTCAGATACAAAAAAAGTTAACTTGTTAAAAGATTAGGATATCTATTTTGGTCCCGTTGACATCTTTGTACTTTTACTTTATGTGGATTCTGTGAAAAAGTTACTGAAGATTTAAATCACCTGTTTTTCACGTGTGAAGTGGTTCAGTCTTTTTGGCAAGATCTCCATCAGTTTATTCTCAGCCATGGTATACAATTAGCAGATATAACCATACAAGATGTTAAATTTGGTATCTTCATCAGTGATCACCTCATTGACTATGGAATAAATAATGTTTTATTGTTAGCTAAATTTCATATACACAAATGTCGCTTCTCTAAAACCATTCCTAACCTTAGACAGTGGATTAATGATTTAAAATTGTTTTATAAATCTTTATGTCTAGTGAAGTCAAAACATGCGTTTAAGTTGTCCAATTTTTTGAA
>CAEGAF010055350.1:0-10420 GCA_903067075.1 Micropoecilia bifurca | reverse complement strand
TCCATGCAGAAAGGCCGGGGCCGGGAATCGAACCCAGAACCTTCTTGTTGCAAGGCAACAGCTCTACCAACTGCGCCACTGTGGAGCCCTTATTCTAGGAGCCTTATGTATGAAAGAAGTTTTAAAATAGGCCATTCAGTGAAGGTGCGCCTTATAATCCGGTGTGCCTTATAGTGCGGAAAATACTGTAATAATAATAATAATAAAATAAATTACCAATCTTCCTCAGCAATGCCAATTTTGAGGAGCAGAGCAACCTGAAAATTACAGGGCATCTTCACATTATGGCACAACACTTATGTCTGGGTGGTTTGAATCTAAAGCCAGAAAAGGTTTGGGACTGCTGACCACATTTATGTAATAAAAACAAAATGAAAAACACCATGGCTAAACTTTAATTGTGCCACGCTATTTAACAAAAAAAAAATTATTTCAACTGCTACCAGATATTAATAATAATAATTTCCCAGGTAATGCACAAAGTTTCTGTACCATCACCATATAACTGTGGTTTTTTGTCGGTGGTTTGCTCTACTTCTATATGGGAGGAGCGGTATTCAGTAGACAGCTTATAACAAACTCATACTGGGAAGAAAAAACACCCACAAGGCTCTATCAATGTCAGGGCGATCTGCCCTGACAAACGGCACATTTTTCTCTTGTCGCGGATAATTTCACTCTGAATTACACTACAACTACAGTTTGGGATGGACAGATGTGGCCAGAGCTACTTTCCCTTCATTTTTTTGGTTAGCAGAGTGACAATCCCTGGGAAAAAATTTAAGCAATGACAGAAAAAGGTTTGACAGTGAGCAGGTTTCTGGTGCAAACTAAGTTTAAAGGTCTTCACATTTTCAACTAAAAGATCAAAAAGTGTTAATTTATGCTACGACTAGGAGATGATTAAAAGAATTCATTTGACAGTGGTTAAACACAAGTTTTCTCTTTGAACTATATTTGCACACAAGTATTGTGGAGTCACAGTGATGTTCCTCCACAAAGCCATTTTGATTGTCTTTTTCTGATGAATTTTAAGAAATACATTGCAATAAAATGGGTAATTGTAAGGTATTTTTACATTTATTATTTCTTTATAATACATTTATTTTTTCAGTTTTTCTTAATGTTCATGACAGGTGCCGTGTCATGTTTATGACAGTGTCATGTCAATCTTATGTACACCCTGCATATCAATGAAGGTATTTCATATATGCATATCTGTATATAAATGTGTGAGCGTTTGAATGTGAATGGGTGAATGTGACTCTAGTGTAAAGCGCTTTGATTGGTCAAAAATGATTGGAAAAGCGCTATATAAGTTCAGTCCATTTACTATCTACATATTAAAGGGGTAGGATGTCAAATAATTGTGGATAATGAGTAAAACAAGGTGAATTTAATATTTTAGCCTGGAATTAAGTCCCTTTCTTTAAAAAAAACAAAAACAAAAAACCAATAAGAGTACACTATGATACATGAACATTTCTTGATAAAGAACTGCATCTTAAGTTTAATAGGGTGTCAAAACTATAGGATTTCTAATTTTTTCTTTTAAAGATATAAAAAATTATCCCTCCTCATTCTGACACTAAGACAAATATAAATAATTTACACTATGATACATGGACATTTCTTGATAAAGAACTGCATCTTTAACAGGGTGTCAAAACTGTATAGGATTTCTGATTTTTTTTTTTAAAGGTATAAAAAATGATCCCGCCTCATTCTGACACTAAGACGAATATAAATAATTTTGATAATCGTAAATTACTTTAAACAGGAAACGTTAAGCGTACGTCCATTTGTATGCATTTAACAGCATTTCGACTGTAAAGTAAGGTTGAAATTCACTGAAATAAATTGACCCAGTGTTCAAATCAATAAAACATGAGAACCATCCAGACTCAGGAGCCTCAATGAAGAAAAGGAAAAACTGTCTAAAATATTCCCTCAATGGAAGAAAGAAGATGGAAGATGTTATCCTTTATGGCAGCAGTGATATCAATAGTTTTGTGTTTCTGATAACACCCATAGCTGAGACTTCTCTAATTTCAAATCTAAAAACTTTTTCAACATTTCAATTTGTGTAAAGTTCCAAAGAGCACACACTGTTATTACACTTCAACAAAACATCTGTCAGCGAGAGGAAATATCTAAAAACTTTACCATGAATGGAAGAAAGCATTTTGTTTGGGGAGCACCTCACACTGGCTTCCACATTACAAGCATGTTTATCTTGTGAATAAAAGAAGCGTAGACCTTTCTCCCATCAGCTGTCAGCCAGAACCACATACCAAAGCACAATGAGATCCCTTATAACCATTACACAGTTTCTATTCCTGCATTCTCTCAGACTCACAAATCCAAAAGGGAGTTGCAGGGAGAGAAGAGCTGAGCTGAACTGAAGAGGTGGACGGATTACATGGGAGAAAAAGCTGTTGGACGGAGGTGCTTCTGGCTCCTGGGGATGCTTAGCATTGAGAGGCACTAACAGAACGGACAGCCTAAATACAGTGTCAGGTTATAGAGTCATTTTGCCTGTCACCTGGAACTGCTGTAGCTCCATCTACCTGCCACACACTTCGCTTCCATCCATTACTGGACTCTCCTCCAAAATTCTGGGCCACATTCTCTGGAAGTCAATTCCTGTCATCTGAGCATTTTGAGCAGCTATATAATAACAGAAAATAACTGCACGTTGAAGGATTGCTGAAGTCAGATAACTTTATCTGTTTAAATGTTCTCATCAGACACATCAGCAATAAAATTCACCAAGCAAATGATCAAAACTCTAAACTTATAGAAATGTTAATGGCTGGTGTGAAAGTCATAGTATGATAATCTTAAGTAAAAATATTGCAGTTTTCACAGTATTCTAAAGCTGCACACATTTAGAACAATAAGACAGAATACGATCTAGAAATGAAATAAGTATTTTTAGTGATTTCCAAAAAAGTTTGTTTTTGCCATTTGTTGTACTTTCATTATTGACAACAAAGTTAATATTTTGGAATGGCTGTGGGATAACCCAGTGTGTAAATGTAGGAGGTATTGAAATTTTGTGTGTGAAAGATATGTCCAACAAAGGAACAATTCTAACAAAACTATTGTGAGAAGTTTTTGAAAGGAAATCCAGAAAATTATCCCCAACTCAGGATATATTTAGAATGTGTTGAGTCCCTTACAGAAAAAAGAAACCATAGCTTCTTATCTATGTTTCTGGGTGGTAATCATATCTTTGTGCCTTCGGTCAACTGTGTGCTGACAAAAAGGGCAAAAAAAGTTTCTCCCGCGCTGAGCTTCGAGTTACTTCATTTTCTGGAGAAGACATCTGTGTTTCACAGATTTTTTTCACCATGGCTAACAGGTGAATCAAGAGAATGAGGAGAGAGGAGAGCCAAGCAGATGCAGAGCCCACTGTACAGGAGCTGCAGCAGCCAAAATACTACAGAAACTGATGTATACCCTTCTGCAGGCCTCAATTAAAGTCAGTGAGGCCTGCATTTTTAAAAATCATACAATAAAACATTGAGATGGCAGAGTGATAATATGTGGTAGCTTTTGCTGCTTTAGGACCTGGAGGAGGGACTGTAGTTCAGGGCTGTGCAGAGACCACTAAAGGGGCAGGTGCTGAAAAAAAGGGCACATCTACCCGCATTCTAATACAAATGACAAAATTGTAAGAGATACAATCACAGCTAAGGAAAATCTCTATATAGAGCCAGCGCCTCCCTAGCGTTCATCCAGGTCCCTCACCAAAGAATTTGCAGGCTACTTTGCACTGACCATTATTTTATAATTAATATTACTATCACTATTGTAGATGTTTTGATATTTATGCTTGTTTCTATATTTATCATCAAAATAATTTCCCAGAGAACAAAAAAGCCATGGGAATAGAAATTATTTTCACAGGTGGCTAAGAAAAATGCTATGAACATTCAAGTTAAAATCAGTAGACCTAACAGCAGCCAATCGGAGTGGAAAAAATATTCTTGTTCTTTGCCATTTTCTAGTTGTTAAATATTCCACAAAATGAGCAGATAAAAGATGTTCAGCATGTCAGTTTAAACTTTGAACTATTTGCAAAACGACTGAGCTCTGCAACATTAAAACTGTAACTACATTAATCATAGCTCTTCTTCTCTTCAGTGTTTCTGTCGGTTTCTGGTGGTGCAGCTCTGTGCTGCCTTCAGGATGATGGGACATCAGTATAATCCATAAAATTTCACCCACATTGCATTTGGTGTGCAAACCAGAGTTTTCAGTGGAAAAACAAAAGTTCCAGATCCTTTTAATGCCAGACAAATATGATACAGACACATGGATTGTATATTTATACACACCTGTCTATTGATTTATAGATTAATAGTTTTACTGGACAGAAATTACAAAGAACCAATCTGTTCTTTGTAAACAAATTCTAATGAGTCAAATTGAAAGTATCATGGAGTGTCATTTAGTTTCATTTGATTCATTCGGTTTCCTCTCTTGGTTTATTGCTATGTCCACTTTAGTTTCTTTCCCGTTGCTAGGTTTGATTATTTTTTGACGCTCATCAGCAGTAATCTTCACTCATCACCTGCTGCACCGCCTAATCATCATGTGTTTCACATCATGTGTTGATTTTTCACTGTTAAGCGTCAGATTCTCTGTTTTTTATGCCATAATTCACATCTATTCGTCGCTCCATTTTATGTCCCGTTTCTCCTGTTTAAGAGTTTTGCGCAATGTGCGCTAAACTGCGTTCGTTTGTTCTTTTTAACCCCTTATGGTGCGCAACGGTCGGGAAGCATATTGAAAACTGACACAAAGCTTTTAAAACAACTGAAACAATTTCAGTATTCTGATTATTGAGATTTAAAAGTGCTGTGTTGTTCTATCACCCCGTTCCATACCGGACCACTTACAGCACCGGAGTTAATACTATAAAATGAACGATCTCTATCGCGGTATCAACCAGAGAGGGATTTCTTGGGTTCATTTTTCAGAGGGATACACAGTGAGTGTATCGTGATTTTAGTAATTACATGTTTACAAGAGAGATTTTCTGTTGTCCTTCCATGGAAGCGGGCAGCTTTCAAACGGAAATAAAACACTTTTAATATAAGTTGCTGCTTTGACATAATCACAGAACTGCCAAAACATATGTACAAAAATACCAGAGAAAGTGAATCACAGCAACGTCATCAATCGGTGTAATGCTGAACTGATGCAGTGAAGTATACCTGTAGCAGGAGCGAAGCTGCACCAAAAAGCTACAAACACTGAATAGAAGAAGAGCTGCCATCGATACAGTTGCAGCCAAGCATGATTTAATGTTACACAATATAGTTTTAGCAAGTTGCTCAAAGTCTAAACTGGTATTATTGTGCATTTAAAGTGTAAAGTTTATCTTCGACCAAATGCCCCCCAAAGGCATCCCAGCGCCCCCCTTTTGAAAAATTTCCGCCAGCGCCCTCTGCTGTCCTCTGAACGCCCCCCCGGGGGGCGGTACCGCCCACGTTGAGAACCGCTAATATAGAGTATAGAGAAAATGTTATAATATTTCTTATAATACGATCTCTATATAGATCTTATCTAAGATTTATATATAGATTTATATAAGAGCTAAGTAATAAGTAAGATTTTACTTGCAATTTAGCAAGATATGTAAATCAGAGCTATACCACCAGACATATTTTGTCTTTACAGAATTACACTATTAAAATATAAACAAGGGCACAATGCAACCTTTTCTTGTACTGTAATCTATAAAAAAGAGCTGCCTGTTTGCTACACTTGCAGTGGAGATGAAGATGGTCCATTCAGGAAAGCAGAGCTGCATCAAACTTTAATGTGGAACTGCCGAAGAAGAAAATAAAAGCAAAAGTTTAACTGTTAATGAGAATGAGAATAGCCTACTTTCTCATGGTGACTTTTTAAAAAAAAAAATTAAAATCACACATTTTTGTCTCATGAAGTAAAAAAATTATTTGCAAAACAAACTTAATTTGCACATGTCAGAAATCTTTTCTTGCTATTCTAAGTTCTTGTTTGTGACCCAAAGTTTTGCTTGTGATTGTCACATGACGTCGGGGGCAGGGCCTAAAATTGCATCAAAAGATTTCTGATGTGTGTAAATAAAAGTTTGTTTGGCAAATAACTTAAGTTCACAAGACAAAATGAGTTATATATTTTAAAAAACAATTCTTTTAAACAAAACGTTCTGTTTAATAAAATAAATCATTACAATTCTAAAAGTTTTGATTACAATTTTATTTTACTTAACTGAGGTTAGATTTCTTTTTCATTGAACAATTGGGAAAAAAATTTAATTGCATACTCTGCAAACCAGTGTTGTGATCAGTGTTTTTCTGTATAGTTATTTTTGAGATTTTCTGTGTTTAGTCCTGTTTCCCTGTGAGTCTCTGTCCTGTCCTCTCTGTTTATTGATCCCAGCTGTGTCTAGTTTCTTGATTACCCTCCCTGTGTATTTAAGTCCACCTGTTGTCTTTGTCTGTGTTGGATCCTCGTCATGTAACGTCGTGTCAAGCTTCCTCTGTTTCCCTGTGCTCCCTGTTGTTCAGTTCTGTGATTTATCATTAAATCCTTCATTTTCATATACATCCTGGGCCTGCCTGCGTCTTACCTCACCTCATCAAGAAATCACATCATGACAACCAAGACCCTAAACCTAAAGTCTGGGTTGAGTTTTTTTTCCCCTTCATTAATTACACATTTTTATTACATACATTATATCTATCATGGTAGTTCAGGGTGAGTTATTTTTAATTCTAAATGAATATCCTTGTTGGACTTTTATTTAAGTGTTATTCTCCTTCAAGATACATTTACCTAACGCTACAATAAATGCAATTTACATTATGCAGCAAAGGAAATTGGAAGACATGTATCCATTATGGAGATGACAGGTTTTGGACAGGCCATGTGCTCCGTATTGCATAAGCGATACTGAAGAATGACTGCTATCATTAACAATATAGGGAAAAAGCTTTTTAGTTATCTTGCTTTGCTCGCAAAGTCATTAGCTAGCTAATAGCTAATAGCATAACAACAACAGCTTAATGTCTGTATGATAAAAATACTGAATCGATAGATAAGATCAGTTTCTCCTCACCTGTCTGTCTCCTCCCACTCAGTAGTTCTTCAGAGAAAGGCAGACAGAGGCCTGTCAATCTCTGTTGTATTTCATTACCTCTCTGCTTAAACCACGACTCCATGCTGAAGCAGAAACGATACGTTCAACGTTTTCCGTCATCTGACAAGTAGCAAGTCTACTCTACTTTATTCACCAAAAATGTTTTTTTTTTAATTTTCTTATTCACCAAAAACTGTTCTGTAATCTGGAACGTTTGCTATTTGCTACGTCGAGCTCCACAGTTAGCCACCTTATTTCACTGCGCAAGAGGCTACTGCGTCATTGCGTCACCGGCAAAAGGTCAAAGGAAACAAGGTGACCTGAGGGGTTATTATGTTGTACAAAAAAACCCCAACAAAAAAACAAATACTTTTGGTACATATTATGTGTCAGAAGAGGGCTTAGCAAATAGTAATACCAATAAAAAAACAAAATAAAATAATTTGACCAAAAGGGCACTTGGGGGCAAGGACCAAAAGGGGCAGGTGCTCAAGTCCCCATTAGTCGCCCCCCCCTGCACATGCCTGATGTAGTTCATTCTGCATAAAATCATGAAGGAGAATGTCCAGCATACAGTTTGTGACCTTAAACTTCAGTTATGCTGCAAGGCAATAATCTAAAGAGCACAAGCAAGTCCACTTTTGAATGGAACAAAAAACAAAATGAAGCTTTTGGTCAGACATAGTCAAAGTTTTGACCAAAATCTGAGTGAGATGCTGCAATAAACCTTAAACAGATCTTTCTGATTTTCACTGCAGTGAAGCAAGTAATTCTCACAAACTACATCAAAATAGTAAATGATGCTCATTACTTTTTGGATAAAGTACAGAAAGAAGATATGGAATTATGAGCAAAAAAACAAACATAATTTATAACTTTGTTGGCACCAGCTTTCTTCCAGAATTCTTTGAGACATGCACTTCAATACTGATCTATCAGGTTTCAGATCAGCAGCCTAACTCCAGCATTATGATTTCTCTTACTTGTACAAGTGTGCAGAGCCCAGCAGCTAGAGACGAAAAGGATTCCTGTGAAGTCCATAATGCAGTTTTTAAAATTGTATAAAAAAAAAATAAGTTGGTTTTACAACAAATATGAGAAACCACAGCAACTGGTTTAACTTGGTGTGCAGAAGCCAGTGGCAGCCATCAGCCCAGAAATAAAAAGATGCTATGAAACTTTACTCTCACCCCCTGAGAGAGAAAAAGTGTCATTAACGCTTAGATGAGCTACTGCTGCCAGCAACTTTCGTCTTTTTCAGGAGACTGCAGGACCTGTTTTTCTCGGTTTAACCTTCACTCTTGCCTACACAATTCAACTGAATTGAATTGGAATAAAGGAACTACTGCTTCAACTATGTCTTCTATTTTCTTTTACTTAGAAAGTACTCCTGGAACCGTTCTTGTGGGGTTTTTTTGTGTTTCTGCTCTATTGTCTCAAGCCCTCAATCAGGTGAAGCAGATGGTTAACATCGAGCCAGATTCTGCTGGAGGTTAGCATTTTTTTTATCTTTAAGCCATTATCATCAAAATTATTACTTTATTTTTTTATTTGCTGAAAAAGAACATTGTGCATTAATTAATGTTTTGAACAACACAAATGTAAATGCACCCAATCACAGCCAAAGCTGATGTCCATTGCTTGTCCCCCTGCCAGATGTTACAAAATTCACAAAATAAAAAAGACAAAGGAGGAAACCATCAATTTCCAAATTCTAGGGTCTACAACATATTTAAGAAATTTGTCGCCAGCTCTACCAACAAATCCTTAGTTTCGCAAAATAGCTGGAGCTCAAATCAAAGGCATCCTTGGACTTTAACATTTCAAAGTACTGAAAGCTACTTCATTTTTAGTACTCTTTCTGTGACAAAGTACCATCCTCTCTCCTCCCTTTGTAACCACTTTGCATTTGGAAAGGTTTAGTTTCCCAATGTTCCTTGGAGCTAAATTGTCGCAGGCTTTGTGGCCATGGTTGGGTCAAAACATGTCAAAGAAGTTCTAGGTGAGGAATCAGACAAAGTGCAGCCTAAAGACTTCTTTTGGTCAGTAACAGAAATGGAAACATTGTTCCCTTACCTGGAAAGAGATCACCAGGGCCACCCTCTGGAGCAAGGCATGGAGGTAGGGCAAAGCACCTATCTTGTTTAATTTGACATTAATTCGAAATAGGAATTACAAAAATTTAACAGTTAATTTTCTTGAAAAATGTCAAAAGATTTTATGTGGCAAGACTTTCTTTTGGCTCTATTAGTAAATAAATTGATTACAGTTTACAATTTATTATCCAGCTATGATGATATTCTAACTAACTCCATGGTTTGTGTAATAATTTTTTGATGTTAAAATTCCCCAACTATTTTAAAATTTTCATACTGACAATAATCTCAGTCGCATGAAACTTTTCAGCTACATGCAACTGAGATCCAGCTACATTTTGTCGTACTATATGTCTTACTATATCTGTGGTGCTGAAGGACCTTATGGCTGGATAGAGTGGAATGATAGTGGTAGATCAGGGAGTTAGGATGGCCTTGACGACTTTTCAGCACTAGCTGAAAGAATTCTTTTCAACCAGAATGACTGAGTACACCGGAGAACGGAAAGGAATGTCCTCAAAGTTTGACTTTTTATTTCTGGTTATGACAGGACTTCCCTCCATCCTCCCATCTGACACACAAGTAGACACACTCACATGTTCAACTCCCCCACACTTCAGTTTTTTGCAAGTGGAAAAGGAATCAGATATTTACAGCCACAGACAGATTATAATTACACTGAGGGCAGTTTCAAAGCTTAAAGGAAGGAGAAGTAGGGGAAGGGAGTTACCTCCTCATTGGTTTCCAGTGAAAAATCCAAATATAAAAAATAAAAACAGTAGCTGATAAATTCTGTAGATGTGATAAACTAATGTCTGTGCTTTGTAGACATATTGAAAAAATGTTCCTATTCAACATATTCTGCTCCCCCGGCACTGCATAGCAGGACAATACCTGTCCGGATTGCTTCAAGGCAAGTTATAAAAAACAGAAATACAAAAAACAGCGGTCTTCATTCAAATCTCAGAATGATCTCCTACCCAAAGGAAACTAAATCGAAGTGCTTTCAGCCACCAAGTCACTTAAACTAGCTCTTTTAAATACCAGGCTTCTCTGTTCTAAAGCTTTATTAATTAATGATTTCATCACTGAGCATAATATTGATGTTTTATTTCTGACAGAAACATGGCTGAATGACATTAATGAAGCAATCGTACTAATTGAATCAACGCCTCCCACTTAC
>CAEGAF010055337.1:0-17260 GCA_903067075.1 Micropoecilia bifurca | reverse complement strand
ACACACACACACACACACACACACACACACACACACACACACACACACACACACACACACACACACACACACACACAAATACAAACCTTGTACATAATTGCACACAAAAGCATCATCTCTCCTGCTGAGCTGTTGATAATTACAAGTAAAACAGTGCAGTAAACACCCACCTACACACACACACACACACACACACACACAGGCCCAAGTTTAGGATGAGTTTTACTGCAGTTTGGAGCTGCTGGGTGTCTGAGCTCCAACTCTTCACTAATTACCTTCAGGAGAGTTTGGGGGAAAAACGATGCACAGGCTTATCGGCAGATTAAACCGGTATTATATACATGCATCAACAAATGATTGAGTTATAGATTAGAGAGAAAAATAATTACACTGGCTGATTAACAAGATCAGGAGGCAAACAAGACAGATAATATATACAGGTGAGAGACGATGGCTCAGAGCTCAAAACAATGAACAAATTAGATTCTCAAAGCATCGCAGATGAGAAAAAACCATCTTAGACATAATTACAGACCTTCAGAAGCTTTTTACGCTCCGACTAAAAGTTTTTAATGATTTTACCTTCATGATCTGCTGCAGAGCTGAAAGAAAAGATAATTATTAAACCTGCCTTATCATCTAAAAGTAATTCAAGTTTAGAGTGTTTTAAATTAGCATATTAGAAGCACATAATTATGCTGAATCCTCACTGACTTTAAAACTAATGAAACCTTTTCCTGCTTCCTGTTCAATAAAACAGATAAAATATTTCTAAATATTTGTAAATCATAGAGAAGGGAGAATGTTTCATTACTTTTGTCTAATTCAGAAGTTAAAATTTATATACATTAAACAATTTGGGGAAACTATTAGAATCCATAATAATTATAACGGGGAAGAACGCTGATTAACGTTTTATGTAAATATTCAAAACATTTTTGGTTCTTCTGAATGTTTATTCCTGCAACTTGGTATTTTTATTTTAGTTTAATTTCTTTCTCTTTCTTCATTTATAAGCATTTTCTGAAAAAAGCTGAAAGAACTTCTTAAAGGAAAACAAAAGAAATCTGTTTCCAAACCAGTGATCTGAAATGTCTGAATGATTAACAGCTGCTTGAACCCAAGAATGCTGAGATGTGTTAATGCACAGAGTAAACTACATCTGGACTGGAGAACAAAAACATGTGAAACTGTTTAAAAATACCCTTTAACTGCCCACTGCAAACAAGATTAGTGTGCCTTTAAATTTTGATTGCAACAAAAAGGTTAGCTGTTTGTTTGCACTGGAGGAAACTGAAAATATGCTTCTGCCGTATTTATTATGAGCATTTGTTGAATTCGTTTGAGCCAAGTAGAGCGCAGACTGAAATATGAAGCTTCTGTCTTTATTTAATATCCTCAGGGAGTTTTCAGATCACGTTCAGGCAGAGACAGGAAGGTCAGAGCCGTCTGGCAGCCTGAGTGGGGAACCGGTTCAGACACATGTCCATCCACCTCCAGTCCGTCCCTCCGCTCTGCTAACGCCCTTCATCCACCGAGTCTCTTCGTTCTGCAAAGCTTCTGGCAGGAAAATCAGCTCTTACAAACCAGAGAGTGTGTGTAGGAGAGTCGTGTTGGTGGTCACTGCAGCATGTGAGCCGTTTGTGAAGCATTTCTACTCCACATAAATCAAGTTGATTTTTATTTTTGTGCAAATCTGAGGTTTTAATTTCCCCCTGCAGAAACGTTTAAAAATGATGAGACGCAAATGAGATTTTCTTTGGTTTCAGTGACAGATGTGCTGTGTGCACAATTACATCAGTAATGTTTTTACGTAAGACTAATCCCATCCAGACAGAACTCCAGCGCAGTTTAATCCCATTTGGTTGGACACGGTGATTAACACAATTACTTTATTCCAAATGGATAAAAAGATGAAAAAGTCAGCTGTATGAAAGAATTGCATCACTCTTTTAAATTGAGTTGATAATAATTTATATTCTCTTAGTATAGAATTATCATTGTGGTAACTTTTTTCTACTTTACAATTGATTGAAATGAAATAAAAACACCATAAAGTTATGTTACGGCAATAAAATTGGATTTATACCTAATTAAGAGCTCTATATTATATATTAGTAAGAGTAAGTAGACATTTTATTTGGTGGGAATGGAGCTAGTGCTCCTTCTGGTCGGCCCAAAGCATAAGCAAACTCTGCTCCTGCACATGGTCCTCAGACCACCAGGGGGCGCCCCATGCTTATAAAAATATTTTTCATGCAATATTGAAATATAACTTGAACTGTCACAACTTTTTCTTTATTGCTTTATTTTGAGCTATATAAAAGAATAAAAATCATATCACATATAATTCATTTATTTTCAGAATAGTTTTATTTGGGCACAAAGTTTGCTTATGTTTCAGTCCAGTCCTGATATGTAAGCCATGCAGCTCATTAGATGCAAAAACACAGAAAATTAAACCTTGAAATTTAAATAAAATATATATTTAAAGAAACCATGATGGCTGGATTTTAGGATGGGATTAGTTGAGATTCTGCACAGGGACCCACACAACCCTGGGCCGGACCTGCTGCTGTGCCATCGTAAGAACCTGAGTCTGGTTCTGGTTCCTCATCCTGTGATGAGATCCAGAACTTGCTGGAGGTATAATATATTTTTTGCATCAGAGCGTCTTTACATGACGAAACGTCCAAAATAATCATCTTCTGGTTGTTGCAGCTGTTAAACTGAAAGGAAACTGACTTTCTGTGAGAAGCAGACAGATAGACATACATAATGAAACTTGAATCCAAAGAAAGACAGAAAAATAAGAGGATCAGCTAATCTCCCAGGACGAATCTCCTGGTTTAAATAGAAAAAGAAGGAGAATAAGGACAGGAAGGAGGAAGTATTGCTGTCTGAATCCTCAGCTGTGGTGTCATTATCCTGCAAGGCTCAGTGCTGCTGCCTGTCTCTTCTCTCTCTCTGGTCTCATCTGCTCTGCTGTCCAGCCAACTAATAGAACAGTCCATGCAAATTGCTCGGGTTAATAGAGTGAAGGACAGGAGAACGGAGGAGACGGATGGAGAGAGAGAAGCAGACATTCCTGGGCTGATTCTGCAGCGACCAACATCAGGCGGGTTTAACCCAGATACCTGCTAGATCAACCTGCCTTCTGTTTTTACTGCTGCTGCAGCAACACACACTCTGCATCACCTCATCATGAGTCACCAATTCATAAGGCAAACACAAAATCTGATTTCTATTTTGTTTTGTTGCAAATATCTCAGTTCACTTCAATTAAAACAAAACTTACAAATACCTTTTCAGCAGAGTTTAAGTCAGTTACTGGATGAAAATGTGCTAGTTAAGTGAAGTTGAAGGGTTTTTACATTTTCAAGTTTTTTCTAAAAATATATCTGACCTTAATCTCAAAATTTCTGATTTTTTCCCCCCCAACTTTTTCACTTTTGAAACGCAGAAACTTTCAGGTTTTTCTGGAGAATTTTTTAGTTTAATCTCAAAATTTCTGTTGTTTTCTAGCAATCTTTAAAATGTTGAAACTCAATTTTTCAACATTTCAAATTTTTCCTAGTAAATTCCAACTTAGAAATTGTGAGACTCAAACATTTTGTAGAAAACATCTATTCCTTTTTTATCTAGAAAGATCCTAATGTATTTTCCTGATGGCTGGTCTGTCAGACTAAAATACACAAAGAACATTAAGATAAACTTTCTTCATCCTCTTATTAAAAAATAAATGCATCAATTTGTTATACATAATAAAAATAAATGAATATCTGTTTCCTTATAATTATCTGTTTCAAGAAAAGCAAAAATATATCTACTAGTTTCAGTATTTCATTTGTTCTTAGTGAGCTTCAGTAATAAAACTGGAGATTATTAAAAGAAAAGTAGCTTTTCAGGCTAAGAATAATAAAAAATCACAATAATGAAAATAAAAGAAATCATTGCAGATGGGGCTTTGATCCATTTGATGACCAACCATCATGAACGCTGCAATATTAATAAAAATTTGACAGCAGAAAGTTGTGCTTTCAGTGGTACAAATATAATTTTATTAAGCGTAGCTTCACTTTGAATCCACATACAGGACGATCCATCCAGTCCAAACTCTTCTAATAATAATTTCTCCTCCTTTCAGAAGCTTTTTTTCCCTCTTTTTCATTTTATTTGATATTTTTTGTAGCAGAAAATCATTCCTCTGACTTAACATGGACTTCGGTTGTGTGCCCTCTGTCTCTGAAAGGAACTTCTTACTCCTTAAGAAGTGGATCTCTGAAAATTAGCTTCAGTTGAATAACTCCAAATCAGAAATAATTACAGGGTTTCCCTCAGGCCTATCATTAAAAGCATTAACAGCCTCTCCTCTCTGCTGGGCGCAAAACTCCTCCAAAGTAGAAACAACCTTGGTGTGATTTTTTGCTCCTTTCAGTCTATTTTTCTATCCCTACAAATCTGAACGAAAAGACCAAGAAAATCAGAATATTTGTGCATTAATGTAAAGTGACAGAAATGTTTGAACTTGTTAACCTCAAATTAATGACAAAAAGTGTAAAAGTGAGAGAGTTGGCTAGTAAAGAGAGCTTGGAGTTAAGTTTCTCATATTTCCAGAGAGAATGTTTTCACACTACAATAATAGACTGAACCCACACAAACAGAGTCTCAGACCCACACATGACAGGAAGCCTGATTCGCTCTGAAACAGTCAGCAGATCCATGCAACACAGCAAAAAACACTAAAACATTTCTGGTCGAGTTTAGTGCAAATATCTTAAAATACGACAAAACCAACATACAAGTAGCTTTTAGCTAAGATATATGAATTTATTTAGAGTCAACAGTTTCTTAATTTTGATTAAAAAGTTTCATTTATAACATGAGAAGTGGAACTAGTTTTTTTTTAAATCAATGTTAAGCAGTTATTGACTGTAAACAAGCTCCTTCAACTTGGGTAAAAGTTTCTTGTAGGTTTTGTTTTACATTAAGTGTATTAATAATAATAATAATAATAATAATAATAATAATAATCAATTTCATTTGTACTCCACTTTTCATTAGAAAAAATCTCAACGTGCTACACAGTGCAACTAAAATCGTAGATAAAATCAACAACATAAAAATCATGTGGAGGCAGAATAGGCTCGCTTAAATAAAAAGTTTTTAAGCCTCTTTTGAAGTCAACCAGTGGTTGTGGAGATCATAAATAGTCCAGGAGAGACATCCAGAGACGGGGGGCCACAGCGAATCTCCCATGGTCCTTAATGTGGAACGTGGAGGAAGCTGCAGTCTTTTGATCGTAGAGATCTGGTGGATGAATGTGGAATGAGAAGCTCCTTCAGATAATCTGGTGAAGTTCTGATTACAGATTGATGGGTAATGAGAGCAATTTTGTACTGAATTCTGTAGGTGACAGGAAGCCAATGAAGGTCATGCAGGATAGGTGTAATATGGTCAGATTTACGGGCTCAATAGAATCCTGTCTGTTTTAAATGTATTGAAGCTTCTGAAGGTGTTTTTCATGGATTCCAATGAACAGAGAATTTCAGTAGTCGAGCCTGGAGGAGACAAAGGCTCGACTACTGCAAAAACTTCTAGTCGGTGTATACTGGTGTATTTCCACTAAACTAGACCAAACATATTTGCTAATATTTTGTCTTGGTAGATTAAGTGATGTTGGTGAACGGCTGCAGAGGATCCAGCTGGTGCAACAGCAGTTTTTCTCTTTCAAATGATTTCTAACCTGCTTGTTGAGTTGCAGTTATAAGCAAACTCACCCCAAAGCTTTATGGGGTAAATTTACTTCTAATGCCTCCACCATTGTGCAGGAAATATTCATATTGCAGCTCAAAGGGCAGATGTTTTGCTGCAAACGGAGGCATGTATCCAACCCGGCTACCAGGCGGCGCTAGCAGCAGCTAACGGCATCGATCTGGTGACAGAGGATTCAACCTCTGCTAGCTGAGGGCGGCACATCTCTAATTCCTTTTAATCAACCTCCCTGCTGTAATGCAGTGGCCGGCATTAATGTCGAGAAGCAACAGAGCTGCCAAGAGTTTCTGCCTTCTTTATAGTCATACAATGTCTTTAACAGTTTTTAAAAGCAGAGCAAATTATGGCGAAGCTGAAGCCTGTCATCATAATTGGTCCCAGAAGTTACAGAGATAATCAATAATATTGTTGTTTTGTCATCATTTTGAAGTAATATATTGATTGTAGAATAAAAAGACTAATAAACTTTAATTCTGTAGAGCATGTTTAGCCCTGAAAATGGAAGATTTATTAATATCAAACAAAAACAGGAAAACTAAAAACAGCTAATAAAAACCACACACAAACAAAAAACAAAATGACTTATGAATCTCTGTAGATGAAATCAATTATCAGAATGTAATCTATCAAGCTAGTATTAATGCATTATGTGATTAATTGATTCATTGCTTACTGCATCAGGCTTAGTGAGGAGATATTTCAGCTGCATTTTACAATACAACATTGTTTATAGCACAGAAATTCAATTTATTCAGTTTCTATTCAACTGACACATTTTATTAATCCAGCTGTTTGCAGAATCACATCCTGATGTTTCCTCTGCTGTTTGCTCTCCAGATTCTCTGGTTAAATAGCAAAGCTCTGTTCTGACTTGTATGTTTCTAATTTTTGCTGTTACACTTTCTCTGATGTACATATTATTTTGTGATTTATTTTGTTTGCTCCATTTTAAATTGTACTGTGACAAAACAATTTTCCTGTGTGGATCAATAAAGTGTCTGACTGTAGGAGGAATATTTGTTCTGTCACTTTGGCAGAATGTCAAGGATTTTAGTTATTAAGTTATAGTTCATGCCTCATGTTTATTTCAGAGGGAGAGAATGTCTATTTTCATCTTTTCTTACAGATAAAAACGTGAAAAGTGCTGAACACATTTAATTTCAGCTGTTTCAGGGGCTTAAAGATGGATGTTCAAAGATGCTCTTCATCCTATTTTGTAAATAAAAATGGGCAAAACTGGTAAAAACATCCACATTTTTTGCTGCAAGTAGAGGAACATGTTGATTTATAAAATATGATGTCAGTGGAGAAGAATATAAATTCACAACAAGATTTTCATGCATATTTGTAAAATAAAAATGGTTGAAAATCATACATTTCCTTCCACTTTATAGTTTGAAGTACTTTGTGTTGGTCTTTGAAATAAAAAACACAATTTTAAAGTTGGTGGCAGTAAAGCTAATCTGTAAGAAACGTTACAGACAAAACAATGAAAAATTGAGACTGAAAATGAGACTGAAATCCACTGAAACATTTTTGCAGAACTTTCAAAAAGATTCAATCCTGAAGGAGGAAAATCCTGGAGACTCAGCAGGACAAATTATCGTCAAATCGTTCCTGTCAGACAAAAAGAATTTCCTCTTTTTTATTTTTACTGATCCCACACCTCAATCTGCGGATGATTTTATATTTATCCAGTTTAAGATGATTAAAACCCATCAGATCAGCGTTAATTTACATCTATAAGCATTATGTCTGTCTCCTGTATTTCTCAAGTGATGCACAGAGATATAAAAAACTCAATCTTCTGAATTTGAGCGTTCTGAAAGAACAAACCTGCTAGGTGTGTATCGATGCAGTCAGTGTAGATGGATCACACATTATTAGCTGTCAGAGCTGAGGAAATGAGTCTTTCCATGTTAACGACGCTGACTTCCTGTTTGGGCTCGGCCCTCTGAAGCCCTTTCAGGAAATGAGGAGCAAGTCTGTGATTGTTGGTTTTGATTCTGCGCGGCGTCGGCCCTTCATCCTCTCTGCTCTCTCCTTCGCCGTGTCGTTTCTGCCTCACATTCGCTCTTTATTTTTCATTTTGTTTCCTCTGTTTCTCCCTGGCTCCGCCTGTGAGGAGATAAAAGGACGTAAACACAGCCAGCCGGTGTTGACTGCCGGGCAGATGACCCGATAGGCAGAGTGGCTTCTGCAGCTCAGATAAAAGACGCGCTTTGATGCTGAACATTTAAATTTCAGGATTTATCTCCCCCCAACCCCCATCCAAGGCTATTTCTACCCACCTTCCTTTGGGTTGAAAACACCACAATCTAAAGCAAGACAAACAAACTCATCTGAATGTAAATGCGCCATGCGAGGCTCCGCTCTCCTGTTCTTCTGGAATAAATAACCTTCTGGGATGGGAGCAGCTTTGAATGACCCGCTCTAATGTATTCACAGTACTGTGAGGAAAATGAGTGGGTCAGCACACATGCATGTGTTAATGTGCCTCAGGATGTCCTTTCCTCTGATTATGGGAGCTTTGTGCTGCTGGAGAGACACTTTGTTGGACTTCTAATCACACAAAGGAACATTCTGACTCCCTTGCTGTGGGTTAAGGACTTCGCTGTATAGTTTTATTGCATCTTGTTAAACTTTTACTGCTGGCAATGCTGCACATGTTGCTTTGGGACTTATTGACTTTTATATTAGGAATATATTCTGCACAATTAAACATTCCTCCATAGGTTTATTCTGACTGTTTCCAATTAAGAACAAGTCAAAGCTGATGATGCACATTCAGGTCGGTCGTTTTGCACACGACTCTAAATGCAACAGTTTTAGGATTTGTCCTCTCGAGATGTTTTGTGGGAAATGTGATTCAGTAAGGTTGGCTGGATCAATTGTAATGTGGCTGCAGACTGTGTTTAATCCCCAGACCCAGTACAACCTAATCCAAATGAGAACAGAATGGACCTGCAGCGAATCGCCTCCCAGGAGCTTCTCTATTGGCTCTGCCAGCCCATTAATAAAAACCTCCTTTCCCTCCAGTTTCCAGTCGCATTCTGTGTCTGTATGCAAATACAGCTGAAAGTTTGCAAATGGGGTTGAACCTGCACCATCAGTAACAGCTTCCCACAATGCAACACAGAACAATACATGAACCTGAGAGAGCAGTGGTGTATTTTTTGCAGAACTCAGATGTGAATCCTGAGCTGCAGGTCGGATCCACTCTGTCCTCCCACCTGGAACTAAACGATGAGTTTTTCTCCCAGCTGCAGAAACCAAACCTGCAGCTGGTTCCTCAGTTCCAGCCGCGCCGTGTTCCTGCCTCTCGGCTCGGCTCTTCACTCCCACATGCATGTTCACCTGAACTCCTGCACAACGCGGCTTAAACGGTGGGACTGACAGCAGAGGCACAGCCGCTTTCTCTTCCAGATAAACAGAGTGAGTTTCTTCTTCTCTGGTATTAGAGAATGAATCCTAAATTGTAGGGGTAGTTGAAACTGTCTGCACAGGTTGGTGCAGTGCATTGCCTTGAAAACATCTGAGTAATGGCCTCTTGTATTGATCCTAACCTCAGTCGAGTCAAGAATTGGATTAAAAGCAGTAAAACCAGGCGGCATTAATCTTAGCTAACAACCAGTTTCCCCTTTAAAATGTGTAAAAATGTGAAGATAGAATGGATTTTACACAAATACAGAAATCTTCTCTCAAAAGACACAAAAAAGGAGATTTCCAATTGGAGTTTCATAAAGCTAATATTAGTATTGCACACTTCAAGGATACGGCAGTTCAAAGTCTTACATCATAAGAACATTATGAAGGCACCAACTATGAGACAAACAACAAACATTTACCAAATGCCATCGTTAAAATCATCAAGCAAATACACATCAAATATGTTGATTATTAGTTATTACTAATCAAAGGCAAATCTAAACAGGTGGGATTTTATTCTTGATTTAAAGGAACTTGGTTTTTCAGCAGTTTGTTCCAGATGTTTGGTTCTGGTTCTGGATGAAGATCAGACAGAACCAAAAGTATTTTAAAGTCTCTTTTCTCAGTGTAAGGATTTTATAAGATGGATGATGCTCTGTCACTTCCTGGTTTTAGTCAGAACGCCAGCAGCATCGTTCTGGATCAGCTGATTTATTATTTTAGTCAGACCTGTGAAGACGCTGTTGCAGTAATAAATGTGACTAATGGATGAGTTTCTCTAATGCTGAGACATTAATCCTCTAATCCTGGAACTGTACAAGGCCGACTTTGTACCTGTCTTTATGTGACTCTGCAGGCTCAGGTCAGAGTTCATCTCCACTTCCAGGTTTCGGGCCTCATCGCTCGTTTTTAGTTGTAACAACTGAAGCTGTACTGACTCTGTATTGTTCCTCTTTAGGTCCAAACACAATAACTTCAGTTTTTATCTACATGCTGCTGTGAACCGAATAGATTGAGGTTAAACTTTTATTCAGTTTTACGGAACCCTTTTCTCTATAACAAAAAAATTGAAAATATTTTAACTTTAGCAGTTAAAATCTCTTAAAAATACTCCTCCAAAACTGGAACCGCTGAAAGCAGAATTCTTCTTTTAATGAAATATTTCCTCCTCAGTTTGATGCCTCACCTGTCTGCCACTCTCCTTCAGGTTATTTCCTTCTTTTACTTTCCTTCCATCGCTGTGAAACTGCAACCCAAACCCTGATTCATTCGTTTTTATTTTCACTTCTAGTCTCTTTTCATCCCTGCTTCTAATCGTGGTTTTTTCTTGTCTCCTCCCAGGAGGTTCCCTCTTTTTAACACCTTCTACCCTCCAGTTTCCGCTCCGCTTTGAGCCAAAACCTTTTCAGATTAGGTTCTTATTCATCTCTTGCTTCTGTTTTCACTTTTATCTTTATCTTCTGGCCCTCTCTCCTCCCTGCTGTGGTATAAAACAGGTCTGGAAGTGATTTATAAGTGTTGGGAGGCCAATAAAGAGTTTTCATTTCATGGTGTTAACTGTTCTCCTGATCATGAGAATAAGAAATATTTTAAACAATGCTCTGCTATGACTGGGTTTAATGGATTCCATTAAATCAGATTTTTTTTGGCTGAAGTTATTCCTGCATGATAACCACACAGCTTCCACAAATCCTCACCTGCAAATAGAGTTTGATTGAGTTTTATGAAGCAAACATTTTGCATCCAACATGTTTTACTGAACCTAAGCAGCCCTCCCAGAACAAACCTCCCTGTTCTCTCTGTTATTCAGTTACCTCTGCACTTTTAATGGTTTGTGTTTCCTGTTGGGCCGTTTATGCTGTAAGTTATGAGCGTTTGGCCGTCACCGGCAGCCAAATGGCCGACACGGCTGCCGTCAAACTCTAAATGTGTAAATCGAAACTCTCCGCTCGGTGTGCTGCAATCGATACCTCGTCCTCCGGACAGGAAGATATTATTCCTCAACTCTCGCCATATTATTGTGTGCATGCTTGTTGCTGTGTGTGTGTGTGTGTGTGTGTGTGTGTGTGTGTGTGTGTGTGTGTGTGTGTGTGTGTGTGTGTGTGTGTGTGTGTGGGCTTATGCTATGCCTCGTGCTGGGGGGCATGTTGTGTTCTGCAGGGATGACTATAATATAGATGTGTGTCATTTATTCCAGTGTGGAGATCAATTCCACTGATGGCTTTGGGCCAGAGTTTGAGGGAGATGGAGAGCAGCGATGGTTGGGTGTAAACAGACTGGAAACACAAACAGGAAGCTGGAATATACATGAATAAATGTTGCAAGAGTGAGTAATAGCCATGCCATGTAGGGAAACAAGACTTATGGTTTCACTTTGCTGTAAGACAAGTTTTCTCTTTGGATGTTTAAGCTTCAGCCAACGTGGTGTCATGGGGGACATTCTCTAAAATAGCTTCTAACTGCTTGTTTATGTAGTTAAAATGCCAAAATATACATTAATATCCCTTAATATGCACTAACATTTACAGGGGGAATGTTGTGTTTCACTACGACTGAAGGTAACATTAAGATATCGCCCACTCCTAAAATTAATGCTGGTGAATTATGGAGATAAACAAATTTGCACAATTCCATTTAAATGCATTTTATTTTTGGAAGATTTCATATTACTCAAACTAAACCGAAATGACTGAAGTAACTCTTTCTTTTATTTAACTCATAAGAGGTTAAAGTGGATAAAAACGATGCAGAAAATGAACAGAGTCCAGCGGAAAGCAGCTCCAGCTGTGATCAACACCTGCTGCAGGTTCTGTTATTTCCCCACTGCGCTTCCTAGATTTAACATCTCCATCGCGCCAAACTGCATCTGAAATCTATCCGTCCATTTATAGCATCTTCTTGTCACTTCAGCAAAAAAAATAAAAAATCAGTTCTCAGAAAATTGCAGAGAGGGAAAAAGTGTAAAAATAAGAAAAAAAGCCCAGATGCTGTAAAGCTGCTCACTGAGATGTGTGACTGTTAATGTGAACATCAGGAGGATGCGGAGCGGCTTTTTCTTAGTTTACAGTTTTGATGATGAGTTGATGCTGTGGAGAAAGATTTATCTCAGGATCAAAAGCCTAATATGATCTTCTGGAGTCAAACTCTTTCAGATTTCTCTGCTTTTCTGGCTGCTGATTCATCATCAAACTGAAGATCCACCAGATGAGAAATCAACTCATGTAAGCTTCTTATAAATAAACCCAGATCAGACATGCTGACTTTTCTCTGTAGGATTCTCTTTAAGATTCAGTCACAGATTAAAATAACTCACATCTTCACAAATTTACTGGAAAATACAGTAAATCTGTTATTTTTCCTTCTCCTCTGGGTCAGGATTTATGGAGGCTGCGTTGTAAATTATTAATGAGAACTTGAAGGCTCATCTAGCTTCACAGTGGTGAGTCACCACATTTCAACTAGCTGGATAGAAGTGTTGGAATTTAGATTGCAAATGAAGCCAAAACACAGTTTTTGTTGTTTGTGAGAGATGCAAAAACCAAAATATGAAAAAAAGCTCTTTATTTTTTAATTGTTTCATCCCCAGTGAATGCTGCGGGTTGGGTTGTCCAGAAGCTGCAGGCTGGTCAGTTTTATTTCGGACCAGTCTGACCACAGGCTGCACTCCACCCAGGAAGACGCGTCGTCTTCACAGCAGCTCAGTGTTTCTGTTTCTGCAGCTTCAAACACCAACAAGCTGCGAGAAGTTGAGAAAATGACTCACACTAACAGAAACGTTTTATAGCTTCTCTTTCCTTTAGTCCTGAACTGATTGCAGCATATTTTCCTTTAATTGGGAGTTTAACTTCTTCAGCTTTTCATGACAAGAAGATCCAGTTTCATTTCCTCCTGAGAGAAAGTGAGGCGGATATTAGAAGCATCGTTTTTCTCAGCATTTTGTATTTTAAACATCTACCTCTTTTTCTGTGACCATTAGAAACATCCATCCATCCGTTTTCTATACATCCTTATCCCTTAGTGGGTCGGAAGGGTTGCTGGTTTCTCTCCAGCTATGTTTCTGGTGAGAGACGGGGTCACCTGGACAGGTCACCTGTCTGTCACAGGGCAACACAGAGACACAGGATAAACAAACCATTAGAAACATTTTCAATCAAATCATGAACAAACTGTGCAGGTTGGTAAATCCTCCCTGATGGAGACACTGCCTGATCAGAAAGAAGGTCACACAATCTGTCTTTGTTCCGATTCGCTTCTGCGATGTCACAAGATTCATTTCCATCCACTGTTTCATTAATTCTTCTCTAAGATGATGTGATTGTCCAGCCATTGCACAAAGGTTTCTCCGGCACATCCCAGAGGTTCTCAGTGGATTTAGATGGATTCATTTAGGAAAATTATGTCTGATGTTCCTTGAATGATTTTCCTGTCTTGGAAAACAGTGGAGCGCCAGTAATTGTTTAAGTTGGGGACCACAGTGAACAGCTAATTTATCTTCTTCAGGTTATAACTGTAAATTTCTGATTATTTTTCAAATACTATGACAGTTTATGTAAATGTCTGTAAAGGGCTGTATAGACATACGGGGAGCAGTGAGTGACGCCACTCAGGATGAACCAAACATAAGCGACACAACAAGCTGAACATTTGTTAAATTTCTTGTGTCAGCTCGTGTTTGCACAAGCTCAAAAATGTACATACATGAATTTCAGTGGTTGTTGGCTTGATGAGGACAAGTGATTGTTGCTTCATCGCACAATCACTTGTCTCTCCATCCATAGGAAATGAATGCAGAGACAGTTAAGGCCTTTGTGTTGTCAAAGACATTAACTAGCAACGCTACGCTAACGCTATTAGTTGGCGTTTGCAAAGCAGCCGATCCAACAACGTCATTTATCCTTGGTTCTGATTGACTGAACCCACAAGAGTGTTGATAAGGAAAACTATGACGCTCCTGTGCTAATATACTCAGTTTCCACTCTGAATATTAATGCATATTAAGGTATATTTGATGTTTGAACTTTTAAAATAGGTAATTAAAAGTGTTTATATTGGAGATTTGGGAATTTTAGCTTTTAGTGGGGTGTTGGGGTTCCTAATAATCTGTATTATCCAACTCCATCTTACAGCCTTGCATCAACATATTGTGGTCTAAAGGTTTTACACAACATCCTAATCCATTAAAACACAGCAGATACGACACCAACGCCCCACAGAGACGGACTTGTTGATCGGCCGCCGCTCGGTGCATCGCTGGATGGGTTAATGCGCAGGTTAAAACAGGGACATTGTATGGAGAACGTCGTTAGCGATGCTAATTAGGTGGATCAGAAGGAAATGACGGTCCGGGTGCTGCTGAGGAGCTGAATCTGTGATCTTTAGCTCACAGAGAGTGGAGGAGATTGGAGATAATTTAAATGTTCAGAGGCCCGAGGCTTCAGAAGCTGGTTTCATGTCATGTTAGGGGAGGCGAGAAGACGAAATGTGATCTCTTTGAGAGCTTGTGTGAGTCTGTGTGCAGGCAGAGGGATACTGTACTCACTCTGTGAGTCACAGACAGCCAATTATAAAAACCCAAAGGCCACCTCTCCCTCTCTCTCCCTCTCTTTCTATCCTCCTGCCTGTCTCAATCTCCATCTCTCCTTAGATAAAAAACAGAACAAGTTTGAAAGCTATGTCTCTACTTCACCATCTCTCTGTCTATACAGAAACCTCACCTCATTAGTGGAGGAAAGGAAAAGAAAGAAGGTGGATGTTGAGATGAAAGAAGAGGAGAGAGGTGAAGAGTTTAGAGGAGATAAAAAGAGAGGAGGATATGAAAGAAGCAAAGGAGACAGCGATGGAAAGGAGAAGAGACATTAGGGGAAATAGATAATAGGGTAAAATTAGATTAGATTCGACTCTGCTCATGCCTAAATAGAAATTAGATTTTCTCAATGGGAGGTGCATTTGTGCAGTATTACTCCCCAGTTCAGCTACATTTGCTGTTTCCACTTGTTTTCTTTTGCTGTTAATTGTTCCAGTTTGTTCAGTTAGTCAATTGCATATTGAAATAAATGGCTAAGTGTGAGATTGTTGGTGAACTTAAGGAGGAGGAGGAACTCTGCTGCCGGGCTCACTTTTCTTTAGAAATCTAAACTTCCTGTATTTGATGCTTGAAAGACTTTCTTTGTTGGTTCCAGGCTTTCAGTGAACTACATTAAGGAAACCATAGAGCCCCAATTATTGTCTCACTTAATCACATTTCTATTGTTGTCATTGAAAACAGAGTTTTTCTTTCAAATTAGCCTGTAGTGAAAACAAAATGCATCTTTCTGATAGTTATCAGAGTTTACTGCTGGTGCTTGAAGCAGAAATTGGGCAGAAAAAGCAGTTTTATCAGGAGAAACGTTTGTGTGATGAGTTTGAGTTGGTGTGTTTTCAAATCGGTGAATCCATTCGGGCTGAGTGAGGATCTGGTTCAGGATGGAGCTGCAGAAGAGAAAAACTTGGTTCCTGGTTCTCATTGTGAGATCTGTTTTATTTTGTATAACCAGATGAATGAAGTACATGGCTAAGAGGAAACTGGTGGTTGATTATTTTTCTAATTATCTTCATGTCATTAGTCACTAGTTTGATTTTATTTCAGTGCAGCTTGAAATGTTGCACCTTAAACCTTAAACTCTGCATCATAATGAGCTCTAAGCACCAGAAAGTCCTTCTGCTAACCCCAAACTTTCACTTCTTGTCCTGGAAATACATGACACTGAGTCAGCTTGTTGCTGAGTTGGTTCACCACAGCAGCTGAGGATTTCTGTTTCCTGTTGCGACAGCCACAATTTCTTGGATAATTCACACAAATGAAAGTCAGAGCCGGTTCTGTTCAGGCTGCTGGAGTCAGAAGTTCTGGATTGGAGGAAATCCTCCTCGTCTCTGGGTTCCTTTGTTTGTTTGGATGTTTTTTCAGGACTGTGCCACAAATGAACATAGAGCTTCTATGTGTTCATCTTTTGTTTATTTAGTAAGGATTTTAGTGAAGAATAAAACTATTTTGGACAAAACCTGCACACATAGATTTGCAAGCAGAGCACAACATCAATTTTACATCAATTTTAATTATTCCATCTATATTTTATGCAGCATACTTTATTATTCAGGCTTTAAATGTGATACTTGAATAAAAACATAGTTATCTAATACCCTGCTGAGTGATGTATTGGTTTTGGACAGAAGAATAATGTAACCTAACTCTCCTTCCAAAGAACTAAAAAAGTTTTCAGCATTAATATTCAGACATAAATCAGCATCAGGAACTCTAAAGTTGAATTTCTCTAGTATGCAGACACGCAGAACGCTGCTTGAACGTATTTATTGTTATGAGCAGGTGTTTTCCACTGAATAAACATTTTTTACCTCCTTTTGTTGTCATCACTTACTGTTTTTTCCTCCTGACTTTGCAGCAAGGTTGTCAAAATCTTTAATATTGTATGGAGTGTTTATTTGTTATGCATCAGTGTGTAATGTTTAATGTGCTCATTGTGCCTCTGCTGAGCTTTTCTTCTCTCTCACTTGTTCAACAAATCATAGATATTTCTCTGCAAGTGAATAATCCCTCATAATAACGTTTGGCCGTTTGCAGCTCGGTTCGTCAGATGAATGCAGGCGCCGCCGGCTGTTGTATCAGTGTAACTGTCATCCACAGCACTAATAAATATCTGAGTAGGTGTTTGTGCCCAACTTCTGTTCTCAACTATAGAGCATGATTTCTAATTTCTTCAGTAGATATGAGGAGGGCTGCTGTGCTTTTTGCTTTCCTAAAATCTGTTTTCTGACATAAAGGGGCGGAGTTATGTGTTTATGGCATTTTTACAGGACAGTGAAGCAACTATGTTACCTCTAGTCCAGTGGTTCTTAATCTGGGTTCGGTCGAACCCCAGGGGTTCGGCGGAGCCTCAGCCACGGAGGTAAAGACACACTTGTGTAAAGTCGTGATGACACTTTGCCATCACTTGCTGCAGAGGATCACATTACATTGCTTAGCCAATCAGAGGATCACGTTACATTGCTTAGCCAATCAGAG
>CAEGAF010055332.1:0-32586 GCA_903067075.1 Micropoecilia bifurca | reverse complement strand
AATTTTCGCCAGAGAAGCTCCCTGTAGTTCGTGCGATATGAATACGATCAGAGGTAAAGAACGAGGTAAAGAAGTCGAATGAAGAGGTGAAAATAAATTTGAGGAGGTTGGAAAAGCAACGGAGCTTGCAGCTTATATATAAAAAAACCCACCACAGGCAATCAAGAATGCTGAGAAAAAGAAGGGAGCAAATCAGTCAAAGAGGAAAGGAATGGCATGATATTCGGGGGGAAAAGCAGGAAAGAGATGAATGGGGGAAAAAAATAGAAGCATGCTTGGCAAGACTGAGGCAAGAGAGGCTGAATGGCAAAGAAGATTTATATAGGAAGGCAAAAGATCTAAATGGAGATGAGCTGTCGAGAGAAAAGAAGAGATTAAAAGCAAAAAGCCTACTGCAACAAATTGACACTCATTCAAACTGACACAGCAGAGATAAGTCCATGTCGGAGCAAGCATGACTGGACAAGAATAATCATCACACTTACTGATGTAGCTTCGAACATTTAGCCAGACTCCTCTGAGACCGAACCTAATTAGATGTAGAGACAAGCATTGTGACAGCACAAGAAAGAGCCTGTTACTCAGAGTGTGTGTGTGTGTGTGTGTGTGTGTGTGTGTGTGTGTGTGTGTGTGTGTGTGTGTGTGTGTGTGTGTGTGTGTTTCTACGTAATATTTGAACAAATATGTTTCTCTCTCTCGACAAAATGCGTGCCCAGAAATCTGGTTTAGCTCTGGATAATTTAGTAGGGTTATGCAATTCCGAACCATTTGACTGGTTTATTTCAACCTGCTACGTTTCAGATTTAGACTTCCACAGTCACCTCGAAGTGAACCTGACCCACATCCTGCGCAAAGTTAATTATTCCTTTCTTAAAACGACGGAGCAAGCTTCAATAACGGTACATTAATCTGTTAATTACGGATTTAAATGCTAAATGACAAGGAAGCTGTTCCACGAATAAACCTTTCAGGAGAGTTCACACTAAGTCCTTTCCTGGAAAGAATGTCCTTTCTTTTCTTTATCTAATAAACTCTAGTGTTCATTAAAACTCCTGTGACACAAGCAGAAACAAAACTTATTTTTGAATCTTATATTTCGGATTAGTTTGCTACTTGAAATAATTTTAATGTGAGGCGAATCTAGATATACTGGTACATGAAATTAACGTTTATCAACCAATCAAATTAGTTACATGCAATTCATAAATAACTGGATTATTAAACACACAAAGGCGCAAAGGTTGGCTGCATTGCTTATTATTTATAAGTCAAAAGACAAACATCTTAAAACCAACAAAGATCAGCAATAAAACAGTAAAGTCTTTTTACTTCACTAGTGTTTTTGCTTCGTGGTTTTGCCCCCTCAGTCCTTTTCTCTGCTGGAGTAAGAGTCACTTTGCCTCCAACAGCAATTCTGTTTGCCCATATGTGCCCCCCCCCCCAAAAAAAAGTAGAGTTTTATTTGAAGAAAGTCACTGAGTGATGCTGAGCATGTCAGAGGTGTGGAAGAAATACTAAAACAAAGATCTTTGCTGGAACTTTACACGAAAATACAGAATAGAATCTGTACTTCCTGAGGTTACTTTTTATACCTGGTTTAAACCAGCGGTTCCCAAACTTTTTCTCCTGTGTCCCTCCAGTGGTTTACAAACATTTTCTGCCCCCCTCCTCCCTTATGATAGTAGACAATGTTTTCGCAGCAGTGAAAAGCTTAGCTGTTCGTAATGAGGTCAAAGCAAAATAAGTTCATCTTCTGGTGACGAGATCAAGAAAATATCTTTGTTTTTGGTCCTTTTTACTTGCAACTTTTACACGTTGAGTCAATTCTTTGACATTTTGAGCTGCAACCCTGTCAGTTTTAGTCCTGCTGTTACTCAGGAAGACATTTATGGGCAGAAAACATTTCTTATCATAATAACTTAGCTTTTGTGTGTGTCAAAGGAGGCACGATAAATCTGCTGTATCTTCTTGTCATTTAATCACTAAATATTTTCCTTCTTTTGTTTACTGTTATTTTTTTCATAGATCGTGAAGAGACTAATCAGAATCAGAAACAAAATCAATCTCTCAGCCTTATTGTATAGAGCATCTGTTTTAATGAGGTTATATACATCTTTATCATATAAAACACCTGTTTTAATAAGGTTTTATATGGCCTTATTGTATAAAACATGTTTTAATAAGGTTATGTAAATCCTTATCGTATAAAACATGTTTTGATTTAAATTAAGCTAGTTATAGATATGGCTATAGAAAATATTAAGAGATCGTTAAGACCAAGTTAACATAAATACTTATTTTGTTTGTAGTTTTATCCTTTTATTACACTACGTTCAATAAAGTCAAACTCAACTTAAAACATGAAGAGTATACTGAAAATTTTGCTCCTTGATCTATTTCAAGCAGAAGATCAGAAATCCCGCCCCTTTATCTCAATTGGCTCATTCAAAAAAGGGATGGAGCAGGAAGATAAGAGCAGTTGGGTTTGGGGTCCATCTGTGTGAGGAGGAGCCACATCAGCAAATTTGCATAAGTCTGAAACTTTTCATTTAGGTGACAGGGGAGTAACTGGGTCAAATGTCATGTTGCCAGAATTCTGACTGTCTCATTTTGATAAGAACTTAAATTTAATATGATGAAAATGGGCCCCCCTGACATGCTCATTATTCACCATTTTATTTAATAGAAGGTTCCAAAATCCTGTCTGTTTTATTTTGATAACAGCTTAATTTAAATCAAAACATATGTTTTATACCATAAGGATTTATATAACCTTATAAATCAGACAAGGCCATATAAAACCTTATTAAAATCGATGTTTTATACGATAAGGACTTTATTTAACCTTATTAAAACAGATGTTTTAATAAACATTTTTTGATGCAGATTTAACAGATGTTTTATATGAAAAGCATTTTATGACGCAGATTCAACAGATGGTCATGTGCGATAGCATCGATTTATTGATTTTTGATTTGGCCGTGGCATTTTAATCCATCAAACCCGATTAATTAAAATTTGAAATAAGCTTGTATCATTTTTTCAGTAGTATTAGTATCGCATATTAATATCAGTCCAATTTTTCCACGTTTGACCTTCCCTAACAATTACGTTACTGTAGTTTAGAAAATTAACTTGTAACAATAATAGCTCACTTTAAGTTAACCAGAAGAAAAGTTGTACAAAAATCTGAAATTAAATTCAATGTAATAATAAAGAGGTAGCCTCACAAATAGCCTCTGGTTTAAACTCATAAAGAGATGGGATGCAAAAAAAAATCTATTACTGTATCTCCAGGAAGAAGTACATTTTATTTTATTTTATTTCCCTTTGGGATGAATAAAGTATTCTTGAATTTGAGTTTTGTGCTTTTAAGCTCAGAGCTAAACCAGTCTTGTGCTCATGGTTCCTGTTATGTTGAGAGTAAAGTCTTCTGGCAGTATTTGGCGTGGGCAGAATGTTTTGGGCCAGACGTTTCTCAACGGTGTTGAATATAATCCTGTTCTATGTCTGTAACTGAGGTTCTTGAACATTTATTATTCACTTAAAATCTCAACATGCGCTTAAGTTGTCACCTCAACTGCCCCCTAAAGCGACCAGTGCTCTTATCTGTGCAAACCAGTTTATTTTAATAAACTAAAGTGTGAAATGAACTGTACAGTTGTAAAGGCTAAACGAAACAAAGAAGTCACCCCTATGTGTCACTGCAGCATTCGTCTTCACAGCAGGACAGAGAGGTCCGATGGCAGCGGCTCTGACCCGGCCTGACGGTGTTCTCGAAAGAGGAGAGAACGGCAACGTTTGTCAAGTCCTGCAAGGACAACCATGATTTTCCGGCTAGGTGAGTTAAATCGACTTCGTCACCTGGAGCAAGGACAATGCCGGCCTGTATGCATTATTTCCTCCCTTCTTTTTGTCAATTTTTTTTCCATGATGGAAAATCCACCATTTCTAAAGTATGCCTATTGCGAAATCTAAATACTCATATTATTTATTTGTAGCAATAATAGATCTAAATCCTATTATGTCAGAACGTTTGTTTATTTCACCTTATATTGTGGGTTAAACAGCAGAGCTGAGTTTGAATGAAAAACCAAATCCACTCAAACAAGCAGAAAAATAAATTTACAGATGTAAGTTTGGAGCTTTGCCATACATAAGCTTTGTGATTTAAAATCTGAAAATGATAAATATGTTTTATGGGTTTTCTTTTCTCATAAATCAAAAAGTCGGTTTTGTCACTTTTTTATTTTGCTTCTTGTTTCCAGGCGGGCAGTTTCTGGGGAAATTATACAAGTGAAACTACTGCCAGGCAAATTTTTGCCTTGGATTCCCTGAAGAGGTTTATTGTGTTCTAGTGATAGTTGTATATGTAAAGGGGACAATAAGAATTGTTAAAGCTCAATACCCATTTTAATAATCAGACTTATATGACAGAAATACAAAATTACTTCAGTGGATAGGAGGTTGGAAATTAAGAGGGAAGTCAAAAGGAGAAATCGTGCTTCTCCAGTTGCATCTTCTCTTCATAATAATAATAATAAAAATATTATTTTACACTTAAAGTCCTGAATAATCAATAAGTCAGTTGTTCTCTACAGAGCACCTGGCTTTATGACTGCAGGTTTTCTGGTGCTCCTGTCTTTACTATTTTCTCCTACTACTCTCCATGCATATATTATTAGCAATTCCTGCTCAAATTAAGATTATACTCTCTTTGTTTTGTGTTTGCATTGAAAGTAGTCTTACTGATCATCTTTCCTGTATGAATCCATTGACATGGCTGTCACTGCCTTTCGCTTTATGTCCCATTGAATGTCCTCCTGTCCCAGTAGTTCTGTGTTTTTCTTGTCTTTCCTTCCTGTCCACTCACACACTGTCGCACACACACTACTCATCCTCAACCAGGTTGTGTTCAAGAGTTCTTCCTGTTTAAAGAGAGTGGCTCCTCTCAGACAAAGGCCAATGTTTGCCAATCAGAGCCAAGCGCATACATGAAGTGTCACTGTCAATCAAGCTCATGTATGTGCTAACTATGTTAATGGTGGAGAAATAACTCAGCAGCATAATTTTATATCCACAGTCATTGGTGGCTATGCTAACTAGCCTGAGCATTTATGACAGGCTCTGATGACAGGTTGGAGCGTAGTAGAGACCACAAGCAGTGCACACAAGCTTGAGTGACAGCAGAATAGACCTTCCTCCTGGCTCTGATCGGCTGTTTATGACAAAGCGGTGCATTTCTGCAGTTAGTGCCGAGTCTTATCCACCACAGTGACACCTTTAACAAATAGGTAAAATACATATTTTGATAAAGTACACATGCTGCAGCATTGAGTCCTTTAAAATTAAATTAATTGTGAATCAGTGCTAAATAAATTGGAACAGAACTTTTGTTTTTGTTTTTTTTTTCTTTGAAGGAGATAAAGTGGAGTGAGCTGGATTCCATCTCTGCAGGAGTGACACCTGAACCAATGCAGCTTCATTAAATCTCCCCTCAGGTCCACAAACAGCCACAGTCTCTGAACTACAGAAGAAACTCTCCTGTGTGCAGCTCCTCGCGTTTCAGCATCAGGCTCCACTAATGGCTCCTTCCCCGCACCGCAGCAGGTTAGACAGACAGTAGAAAGACCAGTCTATGCTTCACTGAATTTACCCACGAGAAATAAAGCGTTTTGTGAAAGCGAGAGCCATTGGTAATATATCTCTTAGGATTGTCTGTTTAACCTAAAACGCCAGTCTATTTTATGGGACACCTTGCAGCAGCTTGGTGTTATTAACTGAACAGAAGGTGAACTCTGCCACCTGGTGGACAGATATATGTTGACAACTAACAACACCGGTGGGCTGTAAAATCTTTTTCATTTTCCAACACCTGATGTGAAATAACCTCAACATTTGTGTGTGTATTCATGAACAATGTGACAATATGAAGTAGCCTAAACAAACTCATTAATTTGATTTGAAGACATTTGACATCTACCAGGCTATAAAACTATTTGTAACACAAAGAAACAAACAAAACGAAGGATTTGGAGAGTCCTAGTCAAAGTTGTGACCTAAATCGTATTGATATGTTGTGCTATAAATTTTATAATCTTCGGTGGTGGTTACATTAAAAATCTGGCAAAAAAACGGGCTGAATTTTCTCCACAGTGATGTAAAATGTTTATTGGTACACACACAAAGAAAATATGCATTCTTTCACGGATTATCTTAATTCATCAAAGTACTCGTGAGTCGGCGATTAAAACCTACTGAAAATCGCTGCATTTGACAAGAAACACCACCGGAGTTTCAACGACCTTAATTCACAGATAGATTTACAAAGAAATACCCAGGAAAAAACAAAAACCCACAATACAAAGTGCAGAAATATATAACACTGTTTTGTTCTTAAATAAATCGGTAAACAATACCTATAAATATCTGGTGCAATCTGCAGTTTCACAGGACGGCTAGCAGCAAGCAACGACGTACACCGGCGCGATAAAGGGCGACTTGATCAGTGATACATTTCAGCGGTCGGGTTGGTGTGTCAGTGAGCTGGAGGGAAGGTGGGGAACTCTCAAGTTCTCCTGGAGCATTTGCGTCCTGATGCAGGAGAGCGAGACTAAGAATGACCGACCCCAGTGGCTGCTGGGAAAGCGAGGGTGGAAGGTTTGTTTATTGCACGAGAAAGTGAAGCTTAATGCTGGTTTAGACCCTCGGAGATTCTTGCTTCTCGATACTGTGCTCGTAGTTTGTGTTCATGCAGAAAAAGGTTCTGAAAAGACCATAAAGTCTGCAGTCTATTGAGTGTACTGCACCCCTCCCACACTAACTGGCACCCCTGCTAAGGATATTTAAAAAGCCTTGAAACGAATTAATCTTTCATCGCAGAAGAATAATTTCACACCCTTTAGTTTTAGTACGTTTATTCAGTGTAGAACATTTAGAAATATCCTTTAGCTATCTGTAGATCAGCAACTTTAACCACCTCAACATCCTGTTTGCCTAGTGGTGAAAACGTGACATGACAAAAGGCCAAATTCTCTTCAAAATGGGAAAGGCAAGAGAGCAGGTTTAAGTAAAGTTGGTAAATAGCAGAGTTTGGGTTTTCTCTGCTAAAGCAATAATTAAAAAGGTAAAAGCAACGGGACGAAGACTTGTCGTGGCTCACAGTGAGAAGTATGGTAAGGGAGCTAAAAGAAAGCCACGTTTCCTTAGCAACCATAAGTCGTGATCTACATTTTCCTTGGAGGCATCCCAGAAAAAGAGCTTCCATGCTTTACAAACGTAAACGTGTGGAGTTTGCTTGACACTGTGGCGAGTTGTGTCTTCGGTTCAAATGGGATTGTGATTAAAGATTAACTAAACGATGAAGACGAAAACTCCTGGTAGATGAATATTTGGATAAGCACTGTATGCCCACTGTGGTGCAATGGGTCAGACAATAGGAGAATCTGAAATGTCAAAAGATTTGAATTGAAAATCTGGTGACTTTTTTTGGCAGAAAGCTGAAATTGAGCTAACAATGGAGAATTGTGCTGAACGATGATGAAGAGAATATGGCCACAGAAACGGTTGATGGGACACAAAACTATCTTTCTCCCAAGGCCGTCTCAGCCCTGAGACCTAAATCCTATAAAATAAAAATAAAAAACAAAATTGTGGGGTGATGGAACCCTGTCCAATTACCCAAAAGAGGTTCTTCAAAACATCCAGGTCAAGAGTGGCTAACGCTAAAAACACTCCCAATTCCCAATCAATTTCTCAAATTCTTTTGAGTTTGAGAATATTTCTGCTTCGATAAAAGATTAATTTACTTCCAGTCATTTTACCCAGGGTAGCAGTAAGTATGTGGACGGGCGCCGTGTTGCACTCAAAGCGGTGCATCCTGTGTGTTACACACAATAAGATTGTAGAGGGTGTTTGTGCACAAAACACATCTAGTGCTTTGTGCACTAGATGTGTAATTCATATTATTACATCCTATTTGTTATATAGACACTATGTCAACTTCAAACAGCCTTATGGAGGCTGAGAGTCTAGACTGCAGTTAGGCAGAGGGGGATGAAGGCACAGAGGTGTGCTGGAGTTCAAACACACTCTGGTGGCTGTTAAAGGACTCAAGCAGGTTATTGTTGAGAGAGCAGGATGGCAATTTTAAAGAAAACTCTTCATGTACTGAACACAAACAAAATGGAAAAAATATGGAGTTATTTCTATAGAGGAAAATGTTTAAGTTATTATTATTCCTCAACAACATATTGTGCGTCAACAAAATGAAAATATAAATCAAAACAGATTACAGACACATACAAAAAATATGTTGATTGAACATAAACTAAAGGCTAACAAACATGAACAAGGTGTAAATATAGAAATGTGACCGACTTAAAAGTCAGGATGACTTCACAAAATATTATAAATACATTTAAAGAATAAACTCCAGTGATGAATTACATAGCCAAGTGTAATTTAACAATTTTCAATGGAAAAATTTGTTTCAGAGTAAAACTTTCAGGGATTTTGATTAATTTATCCATTACAAAGTGGAATTGAGCTCCTTATTTACGTCACATGAAGACTTTATTACATTATTCTTCATCTTATACTGAGAGTAAATATCAGAATCTGTTTCCTACATTAACTGATTAAATATACATTTTCATTTTTTACTCATTTTCATATCAGACAATGATAACTTAGGTGAATTAAAAAAAAGTAGTTTCCGACTGAAGATTGTATTTATTGAGGGGGGGGGGGGGAAGGTTATCCAAACCAAGTTGGTTTTATGTGAAAATTGAACTGCATTGATTAAATGCTGTGTTTTTATTTGTTTCAATTTCACAAATCGCACTAAGACCAAAAACAAGATGGGCCGCCTCTACTGTCAAATCACTGGCATGCTGTAAAATCTCTCAGATGTGTAAAATATTTCCCCCTGAATTCGGTGGTCACTTATTATGCAGAACGAATGAGAAACAAAGATGGGAAACAAAAGAATTAAAAGAGATCAGCAACACTGAAAGAGACCTGCAGAACACCGGGCGGCTCCATCGGGCGGTCAGATGTTTCTCCCACCGTTGATGACGTTGCCTCCGGGCGGGGCGATGTGGATGGAGTCGAGGATGGGTCGAAGGATTTGGCCGAACGGTCTGGAGGATGGGACAAAAGAGATTTTATTTGAAATAATAAAAAGCAAACTACATATCAATGACTCTGTCACAGAAATTAAACTTTATAATTCACGGTTCGTCATACCAGAAGCCATTTAAATGTCTTGCGATTAAGTTGAAGTAAATTTTAAGAAATGCAGACTCTACGTTTACTGATTTTAAGTGACGGAAAGTCGAGAAAGATACACAGAGAGAGATAAATAGAAAGTGTTTGGATTTAAACCCATAACTCATATAATTTCACAACTGTCACATCCTGAGACACTTTAAATTGACCAAAATATGAGATTATAATTTTTTTTTTTTTTTTACATTTACACGTTTGATGATTAAAACCTGCATTTATGTGTCCTAAATGAACATTTACCACACACACACAAACACACTCACTCATTCATTATCTACACTGCTTATCTCTGCAGGGTGAAAGGGCAGCAAGTCTCTGTCTACAGGACCAGAAAGAACTTTGACACGTCATGCAAAAAGAATCTGTGCTCGGAATCGAACCAGGGATCCAACTTCCAAGTTGATTCAAATTTGGCTTTAGGGAAATGAATGCTGCAACACTTATGAAAACATTACCAATGGAAATCCCTAAATATACCCTTGATATGTTTACTTTCCTCACCTTTAAAAGGCACTGAAAGTGGAATTGAGCTTCTTATTTATGTGATTTTAAAAATATTCTAACCTGGGTTAGTTGATTTTATTGACGTTTTAGAATAAACTCTCTATACTTGGCTTATCTGAATCATGTTTGTTCGCCTGGTTTGAATGCTGCCTTTGTTAAACAAAAAAAATCACCACTTCTTTTTTTGATTTTTTACAAAAGATGTCTTAGCTAAAAAGAATAAAAAATTTAGCAAAAAATTGCGCAAGCTATTATTTTAGGAACTTGAAAGGATGTGTGTAAAATACTATTACATATAAATAGTTACATATAATTGCCTTTTTTTAATCCCTGTAAGAGAAGCTCTGTGTCCTGTCTGTAGCTGGGAGCAGATCACACTGAATCTGTGGTAAAACTTGTGCCTCAGCTCTGACTGGCCTTGTGACTGAACCAAAACTGTGTCACAAGTTTAACTATTAATGACAACAAAACTCCCCTCAAACCGCCGTGTCGTTCCAGGACCATAAATCAGGTCTGCTTATGGTAACTCAAAACCGTTTGCTCGCTCCGGTCTTGTGGAGATCGTCATCACAGCTTCTGTGGAAGCCGGTCACTCACGTGGAGAGGACCTCCGACGGCAGGTCTGTGATGTACGACGGGATGGTCCTGCCGGTCAGGAACTGGGCCACCTCGTTGGTGAACGTGTTGCAGTTGTGCTCGAACAGACGATACCTGTCGCCTCTGGACAGACAGGAGAAGGTTTGAGATTTATCATCTTGACTCTGAAGTCAAGACTGGACCGAGAATAGCTTCGCTGCAAAAGAGGACAAGACGACCTGTATGATGTTTCTCCCAGAGAGGAGAGGTAGTCCATGAAGATCTCCTCAGTCACTTCGGTCTCGCCCAGCTCCACCACCGTGTCTGGAGGCCCCAGCATCGTCCCTCCCTGACAAAAACCACACAAAGAAAAGCGTTTTGTAACTGAACAACACCCCGCTCATTTGGTTTTGTATTTTTAGTTTTTTAAATCGGGGAAGACTGTACTTATGACAACCATAAACATAAACAACTGCAAAGTGTTAATGTCGTAAGTGAACAGGATTTTTTTTTTCTCTCGTTCATTTCGTTTTGTCCCATATGGGTCTCGTCTTTATGCGCTCTTTTAAATGTTGCCATTGAATTTTATGCATCTACTTTTTTTATTTTATTTTACTTTTTTTATAACTAATGTCATTATCAGTTTCAATCATGTTTTCCATGATCTGTGAAAGTTTAATTTTATTCGTGGTATTTAGACTGCATTGTCATTTTAAAAAAAGCACAATGAAGTATTCTGATTAATTATACTTTTTGTGAAATATTTTTAAAAAGCTGTGAAAAAGTAGCTTTTTTCCAATTCATAGAAAAAGCAGAACATTTACTGGTTTACTCTCAAGAAAAGCACAGTAACTGAGTGAAAAACAGTAAAACAAAAACCAAGAGAAAATTAAAAAAAAAAATTATCTCATTGTGATGAGAAAAACTAAAACAATACACAGGCAAGCAAGAGGCTGCGGCATTTGTTTCAAAACAAAACAGTTATGCAAAATTACACTTAAAATTTTGATGTTCAAGTTTAAAATATGCAATTAAACATAAACTATTGCATTTCCAAATCTTAATAAGTAAGCCATCTTCTATCTTCCATGTGTAAACAGGGACTAATATTGTTGCCTAGCGCCATTTATTTGCTTCCTGGGTAAAAGCCCTTCAAATAATTTCAGCTGCAAAAATAATTTTTAAAAAATTAGAATTCAGTGGGAAAATCTACATGATATATATATATATATATATCATGTAGAAGAAATGTTTTTTTTTTCTTTTATAACAGTTAATTGAATTCTTAAGAAATTAAATTATTTATTTTATTTTCTCTTAACTTGTCTTTAAAACACAAAAGACGAGAGAACATGCCACTTTGGAAGGGCACATGTGTGTTGGTTTTCATTACTCAGGAAATGTGACACTTGTTCTTATCTATAGTGAGAGCAGTAATTTGAAAGTTTTCGATAAGCCAAGCTGTGAACAGAAAGGCCTCAGGTTTATCTTACCACAGCATACAGGGAGCAGGGTGACTAAAGGGGAGGGGAAAAAGTCTCTGAAGCTGCAAATCTACCTTACCGGTGAACAGCTGGAGATTCCCTCCCCTCCAAAGAAGAACTCATCACCATATGCCACTATAGCTGTGTGCCTGTAAGAAAAAAGCCAAAGTAAATCCAAGTTACAAACTGCAGAAACGTTGTAGCAAGAGATACAGATTTTGCAATGCTCTTTAAGTTACTGCCCTAAATGTTGTGGTTGTAATTCAGAGCATACAGTATTTCTACGGTTCAGACTCACCATATACCATCCAGCTGTTTACCTGCAATAAGGAGATGATTAGTGACGACAGGAGACAGCAGACCCATTTTAACTGGTTCTGAAGAGCCCATTTAAACCAATGACATTCCTGTTCCCATGATATGATACACAACTACTAACAGTCTGGATTTCAATAAACTGGGAAAATAACACTTAGACCTGTAAAGTTAAAAGATATCATTCACATATTGTCTCCTTTCGGCCATTCTGCATCCGCTATTTTTTTTAATTGCAATTATTTAATACCAACTTACCTAACATGATAGGACTCAGGCTGCGAGCCATTCCTCTTGACAGGTCGTAAATATACAGTTGAACATTGTACCGAGGAATATTTTTCTCCATTACTTCTACTCTAAATTATCTGTTTTTATATCTCGGTTAGCTGTACTGCAGACCCTTAAACCGTACAGATGACGGGGAGGAGTTAACATAAGGGTGATGTCATTACGTCTGCTGACTTCCGTTTTTGTTACTTTCAAAATAAAACTAACCACTACAGAGAAAGAGGAGACGTTACGTCAAGATTAGTTTTTGAAAGAGCATGTAGTTTTACTTTGAAGGTCAATGACCCGTTTTTCTGTTTAACTTTAACTGTTTTTTTGACTTCACACTGTTTTAAACCTAACATCACGATTTGGGCTCGAAGATTGTCATGATACTAAAAAATTTTTTTTTAAAAATCGATATTCTCAGTTGACAGATGGTGCCTTTTATCTAAATAATCTTGATTAAATCACTGCTTAAAAAGGATAGAAAATGCAATCTCATTAGATAGAAAACTAATTGTGTAAAAGAAACTATTTTCTAAAACAATATGCTGTTGTTTTTTCTTCATCATTGTTAAGCTTGTCACTGAGGCGTTATGTTATGGGATAGATCATCACAAAGAGTTGCATGATTTTGAAGTAGAAGAAAAAGGATAAATGGACCCTGTTCCGGTTTTCCAATCAACTCTGACCCGCTTCCATGCATAATATAAGGATTACATTATATTATGTTATATTATTATCTTATATTATGTCTATGCTTCCATGTCCCTGATGAAGAAAAGTCAACAGATGCTGTCACCACTGTTTTTTAGCTGTAAATCTCTGCAGCTCCTCTAGGGTTGCTAGGCTTTTGCTAGGCTTTTGGTAGTTTCTCTACGTTTCAACTACGTCTTCTACAGCAATTTGGAATCCACAACATCCTGAACCAGAGGGGGGCAGTAATGTGCTCGAACGTGCGGTGCTCAGACGTTGTCAAAACCAGAAAGAAGAACAGCCACAACCCTCTTTCCTTTCGGACCAAAATAGACAGTTAAGGGTGGAGGAGCTGACATCAACTAGTCAGAAATGGCTGCCACCGGAGTTCTTCCCTTCATTAGGGGGGTAGACCTCAGTGGAAACGACTTTAAAGTAAGGATTTTTGGTTGACTTTGGCCAGTTTTATACCAGTGTTTGTTTACCCGCTGCTTTAGCTGAAGCTAATTCAAGTGTGAGAATTCGGCAACAAATGGCTGAAACAGAGGCGTAGCTTAACATTAGGAGCATTGGGCGTTAGCCAGTTGTCAAAATGACAAAGTAGCATTTATGTCCGCTAGTGTTGACCTCTTTATTTTTCCCTGCTAAGTTGTATTTTGAAGGAAAAAATAGTGAAGAGCTTTCTCTTAAGTTTGTCACTTATTCAGCAATTAAGCATAGTTTGGGTCAAAGTAGCCACTTCCACCATCACGTCGCCCTGCTAATTTAGCTTTACTTTTAGCTAACTTTAGCTGTGTTGCTTCAGGGTCGCCTCCATACATTTTTTTTTTACTATTTTCACAATGCAGGCCAGATATGGACTGGTGCTGCAGTTTACGTTAGATAACATAGTGCAGTTTGTTGAACTTGTCAGAGCATGTTGAGGGATTGAAATCAACCGGTGTTGTCATGACTACCGTATGTCCCGACAGCCTTTGTTTGCTCAATGATTGGCCAAAATGTCATAACTTGACCTCATTCTGTCTATTAATGAATTGAGAGAGACCGTATTGATGACAGCAGCAACAACTGCAATCAGGCGGTTTCGACATCCGGTACTGACTCGTTTTCCATCGCAGCAGAGAGATTTTGACCCACTCATTCAGGCACATTTAAGGGTTTTTGAGCGTGAACGCTGTGTTTCAGGTCATTCAACAGCATCTAGTCAAATCTGGACTTTGACTGGGTCACGCTAAGGCTTTCATTCTGTCAAGCCATTGAGAGGTGGGATTGGAGAGAGAGGACAATCACAAGGAGAGGGAATTTATCAGCTGCACTCTGGAGTGATTTGAAGTCCAGCGGAACCACAGGGACACAACAAAAAGTTGCAGGACACAGACCCTTAATTCAGCACAAATGATTGTGTTGCCTCCACAATCATTTGTGCATGTCTGGCATAAGTTGGACAATAAAAAAAGATACAATTTTTGAAAGTACTGCTGTCAGACGAGGCCAATCTTGAGCTACTTGGCATCAATCTAAATTGTTTGGAAGAAGAGAAAGAACTTCATTTCCCAGAGTCAAACAAGGAAGTAGAAATGTCCTGCCCTGGGGCAGTTTTATGTAAATAATGTCTCGGCATTCCTGAACCAGAAGCCTGAAGTTGGGTCATGGACGGGTCATGATGAAGAACGAACCAGCCTCCAGAACTCAGAGCGGTGGGAAATCTCAGAAGTGGGCTGAAGATTTAAACTGAGGAACCTAAACTCTGCCTGAGATGCGTTACGTCTCACCGCTGTACTGGCAATTACTTCCTGAAAATGCAAATCTATTAATTGTATGCAACAGGCTTAATTTAAGATTTTGCTTAGTCATTAAAATAATAAAGTCACTATTAAAACAAAAACGTAGTTCATTTCTTTGCAAGTAAGCCAGGTTACGTTATCTGTGTTCTCCTGCTTCTCTGTAACGGACTATAAATACACTCCACAGATTAACAGTGTTTATTTTTGGGTGAAATCGTGCAGTTATTGTTTCAACTGTACACAGATTTGACCTCGGTAACATCAAGAAGTCGTCACAGATTAAGCCAGGTGTTCAACTTGCTGCTTTCATTAATTCTGTCTGGTCTGGATTGAAAAAGTTTCTCTGGCCTTTTCTCCAGTTCAGTTTGTTGTTTTGAAGTCAGTGCTTGTCTCAATAGTGTCTTTCCAGTGTTTTCGTCCTAATTATCCTCCCATCTCTGTCTGTTTGTGTCTGTCTCTCCAGGGAGGATACTTCCCTGAACACGTCAAGTGTATGAGCAGCCTGCGATGGCTGAAGCTGAACAGGACGGGACTTTGTTACCTCCCAGAGGAGCTGGCCTCTCTCCAGAAGCTGGTGAGTTATTGCAACTGATTTTGTATTTCAATCCCCAAGCCCCATCACATTTATATTTATAGCATTTTTTTTTCATGCGGTATCACAGTGTTGACGCTATGATCTCTTGGTCTTTCAGTTGAGGACAGAGTAACAGGTTTTTGCTGAGACAGGAATCTAAGCATTGAGTTGGAAAATCACTAGACTAGATTATCTGCAGCCTCATCTTTGGGAAACAAAGGGCTTGTGGGCTAAGAAGTTACTTATTTGTACTAAATAGATTGTTTTCCCAAACAAAGAATTGACAAATTAAAAATGATTAACCACCTTTTTAACAGAATTGCTCCAAACAGAGCTCTTTTTTTTCTTAGAACTATTTCAACTTGTTTTTATTTTATTGTTCAAAGCTCAGCTGAAATAACTGGGAGCTCCTTCCTCCCACTTTAAAAGCATTTGCTCTTGTGGCTTAATGCAGTTATTTTATTCCTAATGTGCGCTGTGGAGGGACACTGTATTAAACATTTAATGCCTCGTTCTCAGTGAAGAGCGCCTGAGTGCTGTACCGATCCGGTCAGACGGACAGGTTCATTTTTCTTCCTGATCAAAGCGTTGACGTCGGTTTCCATGTTGCTCGATCGAAAGTTTTTTCAGTCCTCGACATTGATCACATTTTGTCTCGTTGTAACCAAAGAACAGGAATCATTTCTGTTGAACACACAGCCTCTTCTGGAGGCTTATAGCTCCTTAAATGAAATATTTCTTTAAATGTTTGGTTCTTGACAATGTTCATGTTCTATCATAGTGGGTTATAATTAAATCTCGTGCATCTGGCTTTTTGTAAACATGCCAGAGAAACTTTATTGCATACGTTCAAAAAATCCTAAAACCTTTTTTTCTAGTTTAACAGACGGTTTAGTTTTGTCACTTTGATCATTGTTTAGTTAAAAACATCTCTATATTTCACTGTCATAACTGTTTAGTTGCATCTCAGCATATCGAGGTGCAATTAATCAAATCTGTGTTTCTTTTGATTTTCGAAAAAGTTCTACATTTTTATGAAATACTAAACATCACTTCCTCTGAAGCTCTCAGGGTATGTAAACACAAATATCAGAAGTCTTTGTAAAACTCTAAATTTTGTGAAATCAGATGATTTGGAAGGAGCCATGAGGCCGGATTGATGTAACGTGACCCACTCTGCCTGGAAACACGTTTCAGATACTTTTATTCTAAAATAACAAGATCTTCGTAAAAAACTAAAGGCAAGATATTTAAGTAGAGCAATCCAAAGAAAAAGATAAATGTTTACTTTTGCTAGGTATTAAATGCTGTGATGTTTTTTCTTCAGCCTTCTGATTAGACACTTTAAATTGACTACATTCTGAAAAAAAAGGACAAAAGTCTTTGAATAAAATGAGTTTTCATAAGCAATGAGTCGTTGTGACAAACAATCACAATTTTGTCCTTGACCAGGATCATGTTTCTTACTTTTTTCAACCAATTGTTTATATTTTAGCATCCAAAATTAGTAGTTTACAAAGACGGTCTGTGTTTATTCCCTTGAGAAAGTAGATCCTTACATTTACAGATTGCTACGTGTTTGAAAACAGACTGAGGATCAAACTCAAAAGAATAAAACATCTCAGCTTTACGACAACATTTATCCTCCTCGTCTCTCTCTTCTGTCAAAAGGACCTGATTACATCCATATTAGCTATTGCTAATTTTGTAAACGACGAGCCCAATCAGCACATATCAGAGACACGTATGACTGCAGAGGGGAACCTGTGGGCTGAGCCAACCTCTTGGTTAGATAAAGAATTATTAACGAGTTCAACCTTTTTTACCTCCAATCTTCAGGAACATCTTTCAGTGAGTCACAACAGCCTGACCACCTTACATGGAGAACTTTCCAGCTTACCAAACCTGCGGGTAACTAACACACACACACACACACACACACACACACACACACACACACACACACACACACACACACACACACACACACACCTCTTATTGTAGAAACAGGTCTTGTGCAGCTGCCCTGTTTTCTGTTTGCTCCTGTGTGGAGTCTCATATCTCGTCCCTGTTCAGGCCGTGGTGGCCAGAGCCAACAGTCTGAAGAACTCTGGAGTCCCAGATGACATCTTTCAGCTCGAGGACCTCTCCGTCCTGGTGTGAAACCATCACCTGTTAAACATGTTATTGTTTACTTAACATGGACGAGTGAAAATATCACTTCATTTTTATTTTATTTTTATCTTTTTGCAGGATCTGAGCTACAACCAGCTGACTGAGATCCCCAGGGATCTGGAGAACAGCAGGAACATGCTGGTGTTGAACCTGAGCCACAACAGCATCGACTCCATCCCCAACCAGCTGTTCATCAACCTCACGGACCTGCTGTACCTGGACCTGAGCGACAACAAGCTGGACAGCCTGCCGCCCCAGATGAGGCGCCTGGTGCACCTGCAGACGCTCATTCTGAACAACAACCCGCTCATGCACGCACAGCTGCGGTAAAACACACACACACACACACCTTTATTTCTCTTCAGTGTGTGTGTGTGTGTGTGTGTGAAGCTTTTGAAGCTAAACTGGAAGCTGGCCTGTTGTGTGTGTTTCTGAGCAGCCAGCTTCCGGCCATGGTGGCGTTACAGACGCTTCACCTGAGGAACACGCAGAGAACGCAGAGCAACATGCCCACCAGTTTGGAGGGACTGACTAATTTGGCAGGTAACAAAGCTTTTCTGGACCTGGTGTTTTACCCCAGGTGGTTTCAGCTGCAGGAATGGGGGCTGGGGGGGTAAAATCAGATCCCCAGGGTAGAATCTAGAAAACAACCTGGTAGAGAGGTGGTAGTTTTAATGGAAGGCTGCTGAGCATTCCCTGCTGGTTGAATCTTTGTTTAAGCTCTTATCTAGTTCCTTCTAACTTTAGAAGATGGAAGTAAATTAGTATTTTTGATTGCAGCATTTCAGCTAGAGGTGCAGCTTTCTGGCTGACGGCTGATCTTTAGAAAACCTGACCTGTTTATTCTGATTTTGGTCGATTTCAATGTTGCGATCTATAAAATAAATGAAAAGAAATAATAATTGTCAGGAGTCTGTATCATGAACAGAATTTCTACTTTTAATTATTTAGAATCTGTGAAACAGGGCAAGACAACAGGCATCTTAAAAAAATAAATACCAAATTGTGACAACCTAATATTATATAAAAAAATCCAAGAATTACTATTTATAACTGTGAGGGAAGGATAGAAAAAATGTGCCACCAGATATTTTAAGAGCTTAATTTTTCAGATTTAGGAGGCAGTTTACTATTGTTTCAGAGTGTTGGCATTTTGAAGGCGTTTCTCGTGTTCCTGCAACTTCCTGGAAAAGTCCAGGACATGATGTCAGTTTCCCAGATCTGGATGAGTTCGGAAAAAGATAATGGAGGGCAAACAAATCCACAAGCTTCCATATTTTGTTTCTTATGTTATCTAAAAGCGCCATCTTTACATCTGTCATCACTCTTTAGATTCAGTTCACATTTGGAAACATTTTATTGATCCCAAAGGGAAATCAGGCTGTCCATAACATTCAGCTTTCCCTCTTTTTCCTGCTTCCTTCCTGAAAAACAAAAAATAAAGTCAGGAAACGTCCCCAGAAAAAAGACAAAAAACACACCAAAAAAACAACAACCTGAAACTAGTTTTAGTTCTGTGACAGTTACCAGTTTCCTTTAGGTTTACAGAGACTTTGCACAGAAAACAAAGATCCTGGGAGGAAAAACGCTCCGGGTCGCGTTCTGGATGAGCAACCTCACACATCACACTCGTACCGTCGGGTAAACGTTTGCCGTCTTTCTCGCCTTCGTCCGACCAGACGTGGACCTGTCCTGCAACGACCTGACCCGGGTCCCGGAGTGCCTGTACTCCCTGAGCAGCCTGAAGAGGCTCAACCTGAGCAGCAACCAGATCTCTGAGCTGTCGCTGTGCATCGACCAGTGGACCCAGCTGGAGACGCTGAACCTGAGCAGAAACCAGCTGACCTCGCTGCCCGTGAGGAACCGCCACTACCCGGCTCCTCGTGTTTTTTAATTTATTTTTTTTAACAGTCTAGAGCGCAAACCGAACGGTGGTGAAACGCTTGTTTTTGTGTCTCCCATCAGTCCGCCATCTGCAAGCTGTCCAAGCTGAAGAAGCTGTATGTGAATTCGAACAAGTTGGACTTTGACGGGCTTCCGCCGGGCGTGAGCAAACTCTGCAGCCTGACGGAGTTCATGGCTGCCAACAACAACCTGGAGCTCATCCCAGAGGGCCTCTGCAGGTGCAATGCAGACGCAGACGTGGTATCGTCTCAGAAATGTTGCAACACTCTCTGAATGTTTGGTTTCGTGTCGTTTAGGTGCGACAAACTGAAGAAGTTGGTGCTGAACAAGAACCGGCTGGTGACGCTGCCGGAAACCATCCACTTCTTAACTGAGTTGGAGGTACAACGCCGTTACAAACCACCAGATTAATGGTGTTTCTGTCACTGTTGACCACATTAATGTGGGTTTGATACAAACTGTTTATAAATGCTTTTTTAGGACTGGAGACAGCAAAAAGTAAACCAGATAAATGGAGCTGACTAATAAATTTGGACGTTGTGGTTTTAAACCAACTTCTTTCAATTAAAACAGGGAGATTTATTGTTTAATTTTACTTTGTATATTTAGTGAGGAAATCTGTTTTTATGATTCTTGTTTTTTTAACACTTCTTCTGTTATTAGTGTGAAGAACCTCATTTTAGCAATATGTGACCTTTAATAATGTTTGCAAAAAAACTATATAAAACTGATCATCTTTTTCTTTCTTTCTTTATATATATCTATATTTATATATAGATAAATATAGATATTTATCTATATTTATATATTTATCTATATTATAAATATATATATATATATTTATATATAGATATATATATCTACAGATATATATATCTATTGATATATTTATATATATATCTATAGATATATATATCTATATATATATTTATATATAGATATATATATAATTATTTTTTTAAACTAGTTTTCTCTTTAATTTAATACAAACGCTGCAAAATTTCAACATCTGAATTTTTCATGTTTGTTTTTTCCTTTCACAAATTATTCAGTTCTCTGTCCAAGATGCGTTTATTTTAGAGCATTTTACTCACGTTTACCACAAACCGAGACCAAATCTCAGTGCCGACAGTGAGCCATTTCTCTTGCCGTAGGTCCTGGACGTGCGGGAGAACCCCAACCTGGTGATGCCGCCAAAGCCGGCGGACCGAACAGCAGAGTGGTACAACATCGACTTCTCCCTCCAGAACCAGCTGCGTCTGGCCGGAGCGTCTCCTGCCGTCGTAGCTGCTGCAGGAGGAGGTGCATGACTTTATCTCTCACTCAAACTCGTAACAAAGTTTGTGTTTTGTTTTTTTTTGTTTTGTTTTGTTTTTTAAACCATAAAGCTGTTCATGTGTTGTAAATCTTCCATTTGTATCCGTTTGTGCTCAGGCGCTAGCCCCAGAGATCACCTGGCGAGGAAGATGAGGCTGAGGAGGAAGAAAGACTCGTCGCAGGACGATCAGGCGAAGCAGGTTCTGAAAGGCATGAGTGACGTCGCTCAGGAGAAGAAGAACATGGAGGTGAGAAAAATCGTCAGACGTCTGTGAAAAACAAAACCTTCACCTCATTCTGAGTTGCAAGTTAAGGCGAATCTTAAACCACAGTGTTGTTTAAAAGTTAATTTTGATTTAAAAAGCAAAACGCGTTTAGAGTCAGATCACACAGTGGCGTTAATTTAGATAATTATAACCAAAAAGGTCAGTTTCTCGCCATATTAAAATATATATTGCATCGATTTTTTCCTAAATTATTATTTTTTGCACAATTAAGATAAGTAACATTGTAATTTATTGATATAGGTCTACATGTTTTTCTTAGCTTAAACTGTTCTGTAATTTTACTGTTTTCGGTTTCAAGGTTTGCAAACTGAAACATTTAAACCTGTTTTTTCTGTTTATAAAAAGTTTTATTTGATCGACATCACTGACTTCTTAACATGCATAACCATACACAATAAAAAGGTTTATAATATCATTTTAACGTATTACTAGTACTGTTAATTCACTGCGTACATATTTGACAGAAAAAAAAGATGCTTATAAAGAAATCTATGTATTTCGCAGGAAAACGGGGACTTGAAATATGGCGACCTAAAAGTCCGCCGCTGGGACAAGAGCCTGGAGAAACCTCAGCTGGATTACTCCGAGTTCTTCATGGAAGACGTGGGGCAGGTGAGGTTTATTTTTTTTTTTAGAAAATGGCCTCAAGCAAAAGCTGCAGGTGAGATAAAAGAAGGATTCTTTCAGCTGCACTTTGTGTCATAAACTTCCTTTTCTGTTTTGCCCTCCCCAGATTCCCGGAGTGACTGTGTATCAGATCGAGAACTTCATTCCCCTCCAGGTGGACGAAGCTTTCCACGGCAAGTTCTATGAGGCGGACTGCTACATCGTCCTCAAGGTGACCGCTAGCGTCTGTCGTCCCGTTAGAACGGAAGACGAAGGGCTCGAAGGTGAATTCTGTTTGCCGTTTTCTCCCCCTGCGGACGCAGACTTTCCTGGACGACAACGGAGCGTTGAACTGGCAGATCTACTACTGGATCGGTCAGGAGGCGACGCTGGACAAGAAGGCCGGCTCGGCCATCCACGCCGTCAACCTGAGGAACTTCCTGGGAGCCGAGTGCAGGACCATCCGAGAGGAGATGGGCGACGAGAGCGAGGAGTTCAGCGCGGTACGTAGAACCCGAAAGCCGACGCGAGTGCTTTTAAACTGAAAGCGCGCGGCTAATCCGTTAGCGTAGCAGCTACGTGCCGTTGAGATGATTCCTGTTGGGTGCAGGTATTTAATAATGAGATCTCCTACATCGAGGGAGGAACAGCCAGCGGGTTTTACACTGTGGAGGACACACACTACACCATCAGGTGGGTCTGAAGCTCCTTTTTTTTTATTCTTTTAGTTTTACTGGCAACTGGCAACTTTTTAGAAAACAAATAATTCAGAAAGCTCTGAGTTTCTATCCAGTAGATGTGAGATGAAGTCAGATGTTCTTTGCCCTGATGTTTAATGTCTCGTCTTCTCGTCAGGTTGTATCGAGTTTACGGCAAAAAGAACATCAAACTGGAGTCGGTGCCGGCGAAGGGCTCCTCGCTCGACCCTCGGTGAGAGACGCATCGTTGTTATTGTTTCAAAACAAACGCAAACTGATGGCACAGGGAACTTTTTAAACGGCTTTTACATCTTGAGTTAGTGATTGGCAACAGGAGAGAGACCAGGGAGAAGCAGTCTTGTTGTTTTCTTCCTGCATTGACAGCATCCACACCGAAGAGTGTTGCGTCCCCAACTGAAACTCTAAATTTGTTTTTGCAGCTTTGTGTTCCTGCTGGACACGGGGCTGGAGATCTACATCTGGAGAGGAGCCAACGCCACGCTGGGCGGCACAACAAAGGCCAGGTGAGATAACGGGTCAGAAGAGGGTAACGCACGAGAAAAAAAAAAAGTACTTCTGTGTACCAACGCAAAGATTTGTGATCCTGAAATCCGCCAGACTGTTTGCTGAAAAGATCAACAAGAACGAGCGGAAAGGGAAGGCGGAGATCCTGACCCTGATGCAGAACCAGGAGCCTCCGGGGTTCTGGGAGGCGCTGGGAGGACAACCGGAGGAGATCAGGAAGCACGTCCCAGACGATTTCTCCCCCATCAGACCCAAACTGTACAAAGTAACTGATTCAGTCGCCTTCAAACCCAGGAATGTTTTTTTCATAGTGTGGGTAGCGTAGCTTCAACAGACTCCTGTCTCCTGCAGGTCGGCCTTGGTCTCGGCTACCTGGAGCTTCCTCAGATTAACTACAAGCTGTCTGTGGAGCACAAAGATCACAAGATCAAGCTGGACACCCTGCCTGAGCTCAGACTGGTGGGTTCGTCTGCCGAGTCAGCGGAGGCGAAGGAGGAGAACAGATAACAAATAACAAACTTTTCCCTCCGGCTCAGGTTCAGTCCCTGCTGGACACGAAAGGCGTTTACATCCTGGACTGCTGGTCGGACGTCTTCATCTGGATCGGCAGGAAGTCTCCGCGTCTGGTCCGAGCCGCCGCCCTGAAGCTGGGTCAGGAGCTCTGCTCCATGCTGCACAGACCCAAACACGCCTGTGTGACCCGCAACCTGGAGGGCACCGAGTGCCAGGTGAACGTCTGCCTGATCGTTTCTGACCATTTGGGTGTGGGCTGGGCGACGCAGCTTAAGAATAAAATATCCAGTTTTGATTTTGTTTAATTCCATTACCGGTTTTAAGCTTTGTTTTTTTGGGGGGGTTTTTTTGGCTTTCTTTTCTAAAAAAAAGAGGACATTGGCTTTTATTTAACTCGTTCCTTCTGGGAGTTGTACGACAAAGTATCGGTGTTACAAGAATTTGTGTTTAGTTACGAGAATGTTGTCATATTAGCAGAAAAAAAGACACAAACTTACCAGAAACAAACGACTTAAAATTGCAAGAAAACCATTTTTATGAGAAAAAAGCTTTTATTGGAGTCATCAGGACCTGATGCCAGCAGCTTAGTTGTTTCTTTTAAACAGACATTGGTTTTCACAACTGTTTCAAAGTTCCTCTACTGATAATAATTTGATTCTAAAGTATTTATATGAAGTATTTTCTGTAAAACTTATGCCAAATTTAACAAGATGGTTAACATCCCCCATTTTGTATGTTGGAGTTCTCCTAAAATATCCTTATTCTTGTATTATTTTGATTCTGTCGTACAACTGTATTTTTATATTATTATAACTTCATTCTCCTAATAAAAAACTGAATAAAACCTTAACCTGGCCTTAATACTCCATTGTGGAGTTGACATGAATTCATAGTCCAAATAAAGAAAAGCTGTAAAACAAGCGTACCAAACAAGATGGCCGCCTTGGGCTTGTTGAAATTACCCTGAACTAAGGAAACGCATTGGTAGAAAAAAAAAAAAATCAGATCTTTCAAAAATTTGATTAATTACCCAGCCCTGAATTAATTATTAATGTGACTTCCAACCCTTTGTTTTAATTCTCCTCCTCCTCCTTGTTAAGGTGTTTAAATCCAAGTTTAAGAACTGGGACGACGTTCTGAAGGTGGACTACACCAGAGCCGCTGAGACTGTGCAGCAACATGATAACCTGCAGGGCAAAGTGAGACGTCGCTCTTTTATTTTTATTTTAATACAGACAGGACACGATTTTTAACGCGTTTCCTCGCAGGTGAAGAAGGACGCGGAGCAGAAGGACCAGATGAAGGCTGACCTCACGGCGCTGTTCCTCCCCCGGCAGCCCGCCATGCCCCTCACCGAGGTAAACGCCGTGCCGTTGCCAGGCTGCCGTTCTGTGACCGCTGTGTAAAGGTGACGGCTACGAGCTCCTCCCGTTTCTAGGCGGAGCAGCTGATGGAGGAGTGGAACGAGGATCTGGACGGCATGGAGGGCTTCGTCCTGGAGGGGAAGAAGTTCACCCGCCTTCCCGAGGAGGAGTTCGGACACTTCTACACCCAAGACTGCTACGTCTTCCTGTGCAGGTACAGGAAGATCCCCTTTCTGCCTTTTCATTGCTGCGTCGCTCTGATCCAGGCGTGTCAAATTTGTTTTCGTTTTGGGCCAAATCAAGATCCTGGATGTTCTTAAAGGGCCGGTCTTGGCCAGAACGTTTTGATAAAACCCGTCAACAAAGTGTTAAAGTATTAACAAGTAGCTGTTTTTGCAGTTTAAGCAGGTCCTAAAGTCCAACGTCTTTCCATGTTGTTCGGATTTTGGAATATTTTTTTATAAAATTACAAATTTTGTAGAGCTGATTTAGAAATAGTTTCAATGAATTTTGCAATATTTAAGTTTATGGTTGATGTAAATTGTGACTTTTTTAACCGATCACAGACTGATGACTTGACATCAAATACGCCTGAGGCAGCTGTGTTGTAAAAGTACAACATACTGCCACATGCAGGTGGGACTTGGTGGTCAGTTAAACCCAATGCTTTTGACCGTTTTTGTGAAAAATTTGCAGCTATGCAAAGTGAGAACAAATGTGGGAATCTGCAGATTTTTTTTTTCCTTTTACGTGAATTTCCACAACCACAGTAAACTGGGAGGGACTGGTTAATATAATTTGGCACCTGGAGTCTTGAGGGCCACACAAGAAGCTACGGCGGGGGGCAGATTTGGTCCCCGGACCTCGAGTTTGACACGTGTGCTCTAATCTGACCGGTCCGTTTCAGATACTGGGTTCCCGTGGAGTATGAGGACGAGGACGAGGAGAAAGAGAAGAAGGACGGCAAAGGAGGAGGAGGAGGAGGAGGAGGCAAGGGGGACGAGGATGAGGAGGACAAACAGCCTGAGGAAGACTTCCAGTGTGTGGTGTACTTCTGGCAGGGCCGGCAGGCGTCCAACATGGGCTGGCTCACCTTCACCTTCTCCCTGCAGAAGAAGTTTGAGAGTCTGTTCCCCGGGAAACTCAAGGCAAGAAGGACTGGACGGTTCTGGTTCTGGTTCTGGTTCCCGTTCCCGTTCCGGTTCCAAACCGGGCTCTGAGCTCTCGTCTTATTCTCGCGGTTCTAGGTGGTGCGTATGACCCAGCAGCAGGAGAACCTCAAATTCCTGTCGCACTTCAAGAGGAAGTTCATCATCCACAAAGGGAAGCGGAAACAGAACACCGACTCGGTCCAGCCGTCCCTCTATCACATCCGGACCAACGGCAGCGCGCTCTGCACCAGGTGGGCTTCCATCACACCTGGTGGCTTCCTGTTTGGTTTGGTTTTTTTTCCCCCTTTGTTTACATGCTTGTTTTCCTCTCCGTCGCTCAGGACCATCCAGATCGGTACCGACTCCAGCAATCTCAACTCTGAGTTCTGCTTCATACTCAAGGTTTGGATTAAAAAAAGAAAAAAGAAAAAGTTTGATTCCAGTTGAAGTTGAAGAAAACTGAATTATGTTTTTTTCAGGTGCCATTCGAAAGCACGGATAACCAAGGCATAGTTTACACCTGGGTGGGCCGGGCTGCCGACCCCGACGAGGCCAAGCTGGCTGAGGACATCATGAACTCCATGTTTGATGACACCTACAGCAAACAGGTTAAACAGGCTCCATGTCTGTTAGATGTTGTAATTTATGTATTTAAACGGCATCCACTGAGCAAACATTTTCAGCCTGCTACGTCTTTATAGGATTCCTGGATTCTTTTGCATATTCAAAAGAGAAAAAAAATCACCCGTCTCTGTCCATTTGATTTTTTTTTCCATCCTTACAGTTTAAGATGTAAAAGAAAGGGAATAAATAATTTTATACTTCCACCTACTTCCTTTTCAAACAAATGGTAATAGAAAAAATATATGATGATATGTGAATGTGAATATGGTTGAAATAAACAAAAAACAAACTAAAAACACATTTAATTAACTATGTATCGGTTATAATAAGTTTGCATTTAATATTTAGATGAATTACTTATGTATTTTATTAAACATTTATGTATTTAATGCTTCATATAATTCATCATTTAATGATGTATTTAGATAATTTTGTCACTTATGGCCCTCCATACTTTATAGAAAACATGAAAAGTTGGCAGAAACCTTGTCCTTACAGTCTTTTGTGTGATGGCCTGCTTTTGTATTTGTTAATTAAAATGTTTAAATTTGTCGATTTAAAAAACACAAAATCATCTGGTAGGTAATCAACGAGGGCGAGGAGCCGGAGAACTTCTTCTGGGTCGGGATCGGATCTCAGAAAGAGTACGACGAAGACGCAGAGTACATGAAATACGCCCGGCTCTTCAGGTGAGAGCGTCGCCGCAACTGTGTCACTTCCTCTTCAGTCAAACAGGAACCTCTCAGTGATTCTATGGCTTTTCTCTTTCCAGGTGCTCAAATGAGAAGGGTTATTTCTCCGTGTCTGAGAAATGCTCTGACTTTTGCCAGGACGACCTGGCCGACGACGACATCATGCTGCTGGACAACGGCAAGGAGGTGAGCGAGCTCAGCGCTCAACGCAGCGTCATCGGATCGATGGCTCCTTCAGCATGTTTGGGTTTTTCCTTCCTCTGCAGGTTTACATGTGGGTCGGCACTCAGACCAGCCAGGTGGAGATAAAACTGAGTCTGAAAGCCTGTCAGGTGAGCAGCAGCTTCCCGGATCCGTCAGCTTTTTCACAAACTTTAACGTTTTCTATTTTTAATTAGGGCTGTAGCGATACGCTAATGTCACAATACGATATATATCATGATATCCAGCAAACGATGCTATTCGATATGCTTCAATACAGAGTGACTTTGGTGACATTTTGTGACTGTTTCATAGACTTTTATTGAATTAATTGAACTGATGGTGTAATAAATGTTGCTTCTATTATACATTTGCTTTTTTTAATGTTAGTTGTGTGACTTTGTGTATTTGGTTATGTAGAAAAGGAAAATCTTTTGTCTTATTCACTTATATTAGATAATGTAATCTATTTCATTTCATTGTTTAAGTGTAACTGGTTGTTTCATTACATGTCATGTTAATGTACATGTGCATCTGGGTAAAATTTCATGTGATGGCTGTCATTTAATTTATGTGGATTTGACAAAAAAGAAATCGATGAATATTGTAGAATCGATATAATTACACAGCGCTAGTTTTCATTTAAAGGACCTTGGAACTCATGTAACCCGATATTTTTACCTGATCTCTTAGTCTGTAATCGTTTCTCCTGCTCTCCAGGTTTACATCCAGCACATGCGCGCTAAAGACTCGGCGCATCCAAGGAAGCTGCGCCTGGTGCGGAAGGGAAACGAGCCTCACTGCTTCACCCGCTGCTTCCACGCCTGGGGGCCCTTCAAAACCCCCCCCTCATAGGCCGAACTCACACACACACACACACACACACACACACACACACACACATCCACCCAGCCAATCCGCTGCCACGTAGGGGTTTTGTTTAAACCAGTAATCTGAGGTTCCTGTTTTTCCCTCCATCCTGTAGCCAAAACCAACCAGGATTTGAACCCAACGTCCCCAAATCTTCCAGAAAAAAATCCTGGATGCTTAAAGTCTGAGAATGATGGCAAAAATAATGCAATTTTTTTCTTCTATGAACTTCTATTTACACAAGCTTGAATATTACTGTTAAATAAGAGAATTATCTTTTAAAATGTACAGAGGATTTATGAACTCTAAGGGAAGGTTTTTCACCCGACATATCATCTCTTATTGTGCTGCTTTCACTGGTTTTCAGGGGGACAAGGTGCCGTTCACTCAGCTTATCCAAGCAGTTTTAAGGCACACGTTTCGTTTTTTGTTATTTTTCAACTTTGAGGGATTAAACAGGAAATTGAGGAATGTCAGCCTAATACTTATTACATGTTTTTACGCTTCCCCCCTCCTTTCACTTTAAAGCGCTCTTCTCTTTAGTTTTGTCACTTTTCTCGTATTAATTTCCCACTAATGCTGAATGCAAAACAGCTCTTTGCTGTGGGTGATTTTGTTTGTTGCTGTTTAGTTGTGAAAATCTAGTTTTACATCTATTTGGCCAAAGACGTTTTCTAGAGGTCAGACTGCAAGATAACGTTTTTTTTTTGTTTTGTTTTGTTTTTCTCGTTTCAATGTGCAATCAGTAGAGCCTGGGACAGGCTGAAACTAAATGACCTTACTGTATTCTTCTGTTGGAAGCGTTTTACAGCAACCAGGCTCAGATCTTCAGAAGACCAGAGTGTTTTCATCATATCACGCGTGTCTCCGTGTAAAGAGGGACTTCTGGCTCCGTGGAGTCGAATCAAGTTCACCAGATGACTGTAGTTTATCTTGTGATCATGTGACTTGTGTAGAGTGCAGGTATTGGTCCGGGGAAGGGATCAGCCGACTGCAATATGTCTCATACTTCTTTATATTTTTATGAGGTGATTTATATGCCTGTTGGCGTGTGATTCCTGCACATATCCGTGTCTCTAAATGCGCACGCACACGCTCCTGATGCCACCTGCAGATGCTTTATTTATGTATTTTATATAAAATAAAAACGTCACATCAGCTTTGTGTTTCTGGTTTTTGTTTAGCGTTAAGTTAGAATACAGACCAGGCTGTAATTTTTGTTCCTTAATCTTAAAAATTTGTTTTGATACTCAGAACAGACGCTGCAGCGACCAATACAATCTCAGCATCTGTTTGTTTTAAATCCTTTTTAAGGGTTGGAATAAACTTTGTTCAAAGCTATCAAATAAATCATATTCTCAAATCTCCGAATGGATGGGAAAAAAATAGCGGGACCTTTAATGGAGTAATAAACTTATACAAAAAATGTTTTACATGTTAAAACTCTGACAGTACAACTTGAAACGGAAGCTACGTATGTAACCGGGCACGTGCAGGCAAGGGGGCTAGGGGCGCTTGAGCACGTGCCCCTTTTGGTCAAATCTTTATTTTTTAGTTGGTACTATTTCCTAAGCCCTTTTCTGACACATAAAAACATGTACTAAAATTATTTTCTTTTATTGTAAAACAAGCCGGTCACCTTGTTACCTTTGACCTTTTGCCCGTGACGCTTGACGCAGGTGCCTCGTGCAGTGAGATAAGGCGGCTAGGGGTTAAACACAACCCACATATGGAGGCCTTAGTCCTCGACACGGTGGTCCTCAGTTCGCTTCCCAGCCTGTGACCCTTTACTGCATGTCTACCCATCTCTCAATACCCACCTTCCTGTCAATTAACTGTCAAATAAAGGCCACCAGAGCCAATAAAACCTTAAAAAAAGACAAGGCCGCTAACTGGAGCTCAACGCAGCAAACGTTCCAGAGTACAGAACAGTTTTTGGTGAATAAAGTGGAGAAGACTTGCTACTTGTCAGATGACGGAAAACGTTGAAGTATCTTCTTGCTGCAAGGCAACAGCTCTACCAACTGCGCCACTGTGCAGCTCTGGAATTGTAATGATTCCTTAAAAAAAAATTATCTCATTTTTACCAAACATAAACTTTTATTTGCATATATCAGAAATATTTTGTTGTGATTTTAGGCCCTGCCCATAACGTCATGTGAGAATACCAAGCAAAACTTTGACATAAACAAAAACTTAGAATAGCGAGAAAAGATTTCTGACAAGCGCAAATAAATTTGCTCTGCAAAAAAAAATCACTTCATGAAAAAATGTGTGATTTTAATTTTAAAAAGTTTTAAGCAAAACTCAGTAGGCTTATCTCATGGTGACATGCATTAACAATTCATTTGGTTTTGTTTTTTGTTTTTTTGCAGTTCCACGTTGACATTTTACAGTATCTGTACTTTCTACTTCACTACATTTTACATAACTGTCGTGTTACTCGTTACATCCAAGTCGCGTTGCGTTTTTTGTCCGTTAAAATGCCCGTTCAGGGACTGAAGGTGGCGCCGTAAAATCCAAGTAATAACGTGACTTGCGTGTCTTGTCACCCATCGCCTCCACCTTTACTCACACGAGCTCCAGACATGCACAGTGGTTTCCTCTGAGCGGGAGAAGATGTCTAATAGTCAGTAATATAATAGCGCTGCATAAATCATAAGATATGACATGTAAAATCAGCAGCTCTTCGCTTTCACAGACGGTGGGACTTCGTCCACCTTTTAGCGTCACTTGGAAGGAAAACTTAAACAAAGGTAAACCCCGTGGACGTGATGCTGGCAAAGCTGGCTGTACAGAGACATGTTGCATCCACTATAAAAAAAAAAAGTTGTCACTCATGCACTGATTTATTGTGTGGAGATGTTGACTGAGGTGTCGCATGTATGGAACAACGCTGTGACCAAAGTGCAATATAGTGATATGACATTCAGGAACGATCCGATTCTTCTGGACGGATCTTTACCGATTAAATTTATTTAAGCTCTAAGTATTTAATATCTAGGTGTTTGTTAGGTAGCGCGGGGCTGGTCTTGGTCTTGGGTTAGCAGTGTTGTAGTCAAGACCACCTATGTGGCTCCTTGGTTGCATGTCTTCCCCACCCACCTTCTTTCCATCCCCATCCCTGTCAGATTTCTTTAAAAATAAATGCCACTAGTCACTTCATGGCAGAACCAATCTGTTCAATGATGAACAGATGTGTAATCTGAGCGTCTTAATTTAGCATGTTCGCATTTATAAATTATTACGAACAAATGGAGGGTTTCAGAGTAAATACATTTTTATTAACATTCACAATTGTTCATCAACCAAAATGCTAAACAGCTTCATTAATTCCTACAAATGGAACTGAACAACTCTTCTCCTTGGCGGGATTAAAATGCTAAACTGTGCTGCATGTAGCATGAAAGGGTTAATGACATGGCCAATTCAGGACACATAAAAAAAAGAAAAAAACACAAAGGTGATTCAATGATCCTACCAGCTGAGCTACATTAGTGAAGTTGTACTCCAGGTTTTACACTGAGCCCCTTTGTTTGTTTTTAGGGCTCTGACCTTGTTGACCCCCAGAGTCTGTAAAATTTTAAAAGGGTTTAAAAACACTGCAGATGGAAGTTCACCAGCTAAATGACCCACAATGCACCATTTTACACTTTACAAACTTATTGAACCACTTACATTTCCCTCATCTTTCTCCAAATTTTATTCCCATTTTCTATATGAAAAAAAGCATTTTATTTAAATCCCAGTTTTCAACTTGAGCAGATGATCAAAAGTCAAACTTTATTTGCTACGTAAACGGTAAACATCATCTTGTGTTGGGTACCAATGATTCCTAATAATTTCTCCAGCTGGATCCCTTTTAAATCACAGTGTGGGATATTCCTCTTTACCCCCCAAACTATTTATTAAAATATCTAGACTTTTCTCATATAAGCATAAAAACATTCAATAGAGCAACAATCTTAACTGTATAAAACACCTACATTGTTCCAGTACTCGTTTCTTCAATGCCAACATAAACTTTCTCACATCCTGGATAGCAAAAAAAAAAAAAAAAAAAAAAAAAAAAAAAAAAACCGCATTTCTCGGTGAAATCCAGTGGAGGGGAGTGGGGAGAGGGGGGGGGGGGGGGGGGGGGGGGGGGGGGGCGGGGGGGGG